>JAJPUD010006467.1:118257-129269 GCA_023553655.1 Myrmecobius fasciatus
CTCAAGTTCTTCGACATTTTCTGGAACTGGTTGGTCGCCCCGGCCCAGACGCCAAGGGCCAGAAGAGGTGTCTGGTGGGGGAAGATGGGGGGGGGGGTTCTGCATGAGCCATGAGTCCTCAGGTCCAAAAAGCCGTCCCAGGTGGTTCTGACTGATGTCCTTGTCATCCTGCACACCCAGAGAGCTGCTATGCAAGTTCGACAGCTTGGGGGGGGGGGGGACCGAAGGGAATTGTGGGTATTATTTATAAAGAACAGTTTCTAGGGAAAGACCGCGACTCTTCAGAAGCTGCTCTCCTGCACCAGCTGCTCCGAGTGCAGGCAGGGAGGACTCCAGGTATAGACGCTTTGTTGGAGTCTCTGTGTTTCACCAAGACTGTCACCTGGAAGGACCTCCAACCCTGCAACAGGGCGAGGCTGCACACAGTAGGGCTTAATATTTTCTGTTTGTTAATACCACTCCCTTCCAGCATTATGTAAACAACAGGTGCTACTTTTAAAATATTCCAGAGCACTTTAAAAACAAACTGTCCTTGTGAGTACTACCAAAGGAAAAATAGTGTTTGGATGAGATTACCTGAAACAGTACTTAGCTGATAAACTAGTTTAAAAACGACATTTCTGCAAATCTATGAAATGTGGTGAAAAGTTGCTTTGCATCAGAATTGATTCCTAATAGTTGCCATTGGAAGAAGTAGCGGGGCGTCCGTCTGTCCTTTGTGACTGGGAAGGTGACAACATAGTGGAATGGAGAACTTGTGTTTCTTAAAAAGTACAAATGTGTGCAAAACAATTCTAAGTGCAAAAGTATTCAGTAGTTTTGCTACCTCCAGTGCACCCCAGGAAAGTATTCACAGCTTCTAGGAGATCCTGACCGAGCCCAGGCTGTGAGTAAATGAGATGTAGTTCTCCCCACCTCTAACAACACCCTCCCCCCGTCCCCACAAACTGTACGGCTTATATGAGCTTCTCCATCCTAACCATGGGGAGCTAAGGTCAGCCCTCGCCTGCTCCCCGACCCCAGCGGGGGACCCTGAATTGGCAGGATGCTTCCCGGTCCAAGCCCATAAAAGCTCAAAGGAAGATCGGCTGGGAAACCAACCGGTCTTCCTTCAAGAAAAGCAGGACTACCACGGACACCCACCCCCAAGGTCTAAGAAGCCACGGATGACAATAATTATAACTTTAAAAATTTAACCATGAATACTTTTCCATACTATAAAAACTATTTCTTAATATTAAAAATGAACATATCTGCAAAGCCATATCCATTGATATGGAGAAAGCAGCCTTCGAGATCCTTGCTTCTGACTTTATAATTGCATCTTTTATCCAGTGTCCCCCCCACCCCCACTCCGTAAACATCAGCTTCCTGGCAGACCACCGCCGAGGCGCAGAGTGCGGCCGGCCTTCGGGCTTCTTCCAGCACGCGGGCTCGCCCTGCTGCGGCCCAGCATTGGGCTTTTGCAGAGATCCTCCTTAGGAATAAATGCTCAGGATATTTCAAAATGAGCAGATCTGATTTCCTAACAACCGGGTGACTTGTTCCGGAAATCCCGACAAATTTATTTCCCGATGCAGACGGTAGAGATGGACACCTTGGTAAAGGAAGACGTTCTGCCAATTAATCCCAATTGATGTGGGCCTCCGAAAGAACTGAGCGGTGCAGCTGAAGTACAAAGTCGCCCAGTACACGCTGACAGAAAGCACAGTACTTGTAGCTAAACCCACTCATACTTCACGCACATGACGGTCAAACGTGATGCTTACTCATTTATTTTCAACTTTGGACCTTCAAACCCACTCGGAAAAGTAAAGAGGAAGGATTTCAGACGCAAAACTGAGAATCTGTCATTTAAACACCTGGAGGCTAAATCAATTAATCTACTTTCTTTTAAGTGGTTTACAAAAAAAGAGAACCGTGGAGTAGGAATCCTTTCTAAACTGAAGTGTACTTTTTTAGAATTTACCAAAGGGCTTTTTAGATACCATGTGAAACGCTTAGACCCTAGAGTCAAAGGATTCAATATAAATATGGGAATCTATTCTCAAAGTCTTAGGTTTAAGGTTTTTCTTTTTTTTTAAAAAAGCCCAAAGTGGACGTTTCTCAGGTCCCCGTGAGCCATCACCCGCACCCCTCCCCACTGGGGCCCTCCATGGGAAGCCCATTTCCAAATTTGGGAATCCCTGTTTTCTGGAAAGCGCTCAAGCCCGTCAGAGGGACGCTCGGTGAGCATGCGAACCAATACTCTGAGAAGAGAAGGAGACTACGGCAGAAAGGCCAGGAAGAGACGTTTTCCCCGGGAGACTTCGGATAAAAACATGGATAGCACCACACGGGAGTTGCACTAAGGTGCTAGGAGGAGGTACCGTATTCCCTGCAGAGCGAGTGCTAGTTCTGAAATGTATTGCAACGTGAAAATGCAACTGTTTAATGGTCACCTCGGGGCTCGATCATCTACAGAAAACCGCGTTCCTTCCGCTCCATCGCGCTCCACAACACTCATGACGCAACTACACACAACGGACACCGGACAGGTGAGGAAGCCGAGCCGCAAGGGCGGACGCCATCTTGGGAGGAGACAGCAAGTCTACAAGGGCTCCGGTCTCTCTTAAGACACCTCGTTTTCTCGAGCGTTAATGGTCCAGGAGTGTTTGCTTTTTACGCTAAATCTGCGTATCACCAAGAAGTGTAAAAAGGTGTAAAAACCAAGCGCGGCGCGCAGCTTCCGACGCCCAGACTCCTCAGAACGGCTCCCGAGCTCGCGGCCTGGGGATCGTCCAAAGGCCGAGGCGGCGCGCGGCAGGAAGCGCGCCCTCTCCGGGACGTGGCGGGTAAGCCGGCGGCACGTCCAGGGTCAGAGGTCAGGAAAGCGGCTGGGGTCCTCCTTGTAGTCGTCAGGAATGGTGAAGATGCACTCATCAAACTCGTCGTATCGGAACTCCTGAAAGGTCACAGTGGCTGTGATGGTGGGAAACACGGGGATATCTGCCGGGGAGAGGAGACAAGCAATGGCCCAAGGCTCCACACGGGCCCCCCAAAGTCCTCCCCAGCCCTTGCCTCGTCAGCCCCTCCTTCCAGGCTCCGTCTGTCCAACACTATGACGCCATCCCCCTCTCTTCTCCCTCTCTTGCTGGGTTTTCCAGGTCCTCTCCCCTTTTCTCTCCGGCTCCCAAGGTCCCTCCCGAGCCCGTCTCTCATCCTCGTGTTCCCCTATCTGTCACGGTGCATCAGGCCTCTGGGTGGCCCCCCACAGGCTCCCCACGGGTGATCCCAGCATCCTGTCCCCCCTTCCTCAGTGGGCCCTCCTGCCCAGTGTCCTCTCGTGAGCGATGCCATGGCCGTGCCTTCTTGTCCGTTCCACCCCGCCCCCCACGCCGTCTCCTGCTTTCCCTCCCACGCCGTTCTTCCCTGGACCTTCCAGGCCCTCCCCCCCCCCACTCACTGAGCCTCCCCTCACTCCCCAACACTTGAGGCCGCCCTTCACCAGGCAATTCTCCAACAGGAGGAGTCTAATAATTGCTTCCTGAACAGGAGGAGCCCAGAGGTGACCCCCCCGCTGTGGTGAGGAGCCCCGCTGACGCTCAGCTCCAAGTGTGAGGAAGGAGTCGGAAGCCGCCGCCTCCGAGTCCAGAGCGACACGAGAGTTCTGAGACCCGGATGTCAATGTGGAGCTGTGTCTACACCTGTCTGGCCCAGGGTTTCTTCCCGGCCAGAGCGAAGGAAGCAGCTTTGCTCACTACAAACCACCTACCTCAGGTTTTTTTTTTTTGCTTTTTTTGCTAAGGCAATTGGGGTTAAGTGACTTGCCCAGGGTCACACAGCTAGGGAATGTTAAGTGTCTGAGACCAGATTTGAACTCGGGTCTTCCTGACTTCAGGGCTGGTGCTCTTGCCACTGCGCCACCTAGCTGCCCCCTACCTCAGTTTTAAGGACCGACCCCTCCTTTGATCCCACCTCTTGTTCTCGGGGTTCAATACCGACCCCCAATGCGTGGCTCTTCTCCCCCTCCCGGCCCAGCGGTGCATCTTACTTCATTTCCCCTCTTCCCAGCTTCCCGAGGGCCCCAGAATCCTCCCTGGGCACCCAGGCCGCCACCTAAGGGTCGCCCCTCACCCCTTCACAGTGCTCCCGCCTGCAGCCTGCCTTCTCTGTCACAGCCCAGCTCTTGCCGAAGGCCTCTGGCCTGGTCAGCGAGGACCCCCCCGCTGTCACTGAGGACCCCCTGGCCACCCCTGTGGCCCGCTCCCCATCACCGAGGTGACCGCCCGCACACACTTACCGAGCTTCACAGGAAAGCCTGGAGGAAGCTTCATCTGAACGAATTCTCTAAGCTTGTTAAAGTGCTTGAAGGGCGCAATTACTTCTAAAACATTCAATAATCTGCAGGGAAGGTCAGCGCACAAGACGGTCAGCGCACGGCCAAGGCCACGCCCCCTTCTGAAGGGCCCCGAGGCCAAGCCCGACCCCCCCCCCAGAAGCAGCCCCAACTTACAGTTCAATTCCTAAGGGGAATTCCTGGCTCATGGCTATTGTGGCTTTAAACGTTTTCTTGCTCTCTTTGCAAACAAGTTCTCTACCCAGATGAGGAGCTCTGCAGCGGGACGGAAACCGTGTTACTGACGGCCAGCAGCCCATTCGCCCCCCGAGGTCACCGGGACGGGGCCCACGAGGTCACAACCCCAAAGGTCACCGGGATGGCGGCCCACGAGGTCGCCGGGATGGGGCCCCCCGAGGTCACAGGGACGGGGCCCATGAGGTCACAACCCCCAAGGTCACAGGGACGGGGGCCCACGAGGTCACCGGGAGAGGGCCCAGATTTAGGTCAGGAGGATGGGGCCTAAGAGGTCTCTTGGTCCCCTCAGAGCCTGCAGCTGTGGCCTCCGCCTCGACCCCACTGGCTTGAGGCTTATTGTTAGAGAATCTTACTCAATTCACTTAAGCCCCTGGCATTTATTAAGCTCTTCCTGCGTGCCCAGTGTTTGCCCTCAAGGCCCTTACCCCCTACCGGGGCAGCCAGGATCCTTCTGCATCTGCCTGCACTGCCCACTGTTCAGGACCCGCACACAGCCCGGGGCCCAATGGGTGGAAACAGCTTGAGGTCAAAAAGATCCAAGGTCAAACCCGGCCCCTCCCTGCACTGCCATCTGCCTGTGATTGGCACCCATCAATCACCTCAGGCGAGGTCAGGTCTTTAGAAGGGCCACGGGCCCGGCCCAGGCAAACAAGAGGCCACTGGATGTTTGCTGAGTAAACAGAAACACCAAGTGTGAGGTGCAGGGAACCCCGGGGAATGCATGACTTGCGCAAGGTCACAAAGCCAACAAACCCCACAAAACTACGGTGCCCACCGGGGGCTCGCCGTGTTCTCCTGGGGCCAGGAGACCCCCGGCCCTGTCCTCTGTGGACAGAAAGGGGACTGGGGCAGAGGAGGCTGTGCCTGCCTGAAGACCCTCTCTCTGGGGCCCTTGACTCCCAAGCCGCCCCTTCCCCACCAAGCGCCCGCCACTCACTTCCCGTTCTCAGCAGATATGTACTCTTCCCAGGTAATGGTGTTGGGTGGGGGTGGAGTCAGAGACTGTCTTCGGATAGGCTGCAACAGACAAGGGGGGAGAGGCTGTCACTCCGGGCAGAGAAGGGGGTCGGGGTGCCCTGCTTCCCCTGACAAGACAAGTCCAGACAGGCTGGGGCCTGCCGACACACCCCAAGTCACCCCTGGACCCGTCTGCCACCCCCCACCTGGTCTGGTCTGTGGCCCACACGGGGTTATGGGGCGTGTCCAGCACTCCTGGGAGCCCCAGAAGCGAGGGAAGTGGGTGGGCACCAAGGAGCCAGGCAGCCCTCACACCCGGGGTGCTGGCCCTCCTGGGCACGAAGCAGAGCGGCTGCTGGGGGGCCGAGACCCCAGGGTGGAGAAAGAGGAAGGGGCTCTTCAAGGAGAGGGGCCCGGGCAATCAGGCAAGCCTAAGGCCAAGTTGTAATGACTGAACCCTTCCTCCCCCTTTGCAAATGCTAGTGCTCTCGCCTTAAAGGTCACAAGACAAGATGCATCATTCTGCTGGCTCTACCTCGAAATTCTGTTCCATTAAGTTTCCACCTTTACTCAAGCTCTCCATGATGGCCTTATTGCGCAGAATGTCTTCTTCACTGAGGTGTTCTCTCCTCTTTCTGGATTCCAAAACAAGGCCATTCACCAAGTAAAAGTAGGCCAGAAAGTTCCCCACTCTTTCCTAGGACGGAAGCACAGATTGGACAAAGTTAAGAAAGCCTACCATAAAGCATTTTCAATTAAAAAATTCACACCTAGATGACTAGACAAGGCTGACCCAGCCAGCCCCTCCGCCCCATCGGCCCCATCGGCCCCTCCGGCTCTTGCTGCCAGGAGCTCTGTCCCGGCTTCCAGCCCTCCCACCTCAGATCAGTTCCCTCTTCCCTCCCTCCTTCCGTCCCTCCCTCTCTGCAACATCTCTCCCAATCTCAGAGACCCGGTTGGTGAGCAGCAGGAGAATCCAGTAGGAAAAACGCTTCTGAATAAGGGAGTAAGCAGGTCTGGGGGAGGTCTGGAGGAGAGGGGGAGCGGCAAGAGTCATCTCCGCTTCCGACCACGCTGCCCCAAACTGAAGTCGGACCCTTCCGGGCTCTGCAAGATCTAAATCAGCCAAGACCCCCGGCCTTCATCACCCTCGCAGAAGCCCGTGAGCACCCCGCAATGGCCTGCGCCCGGCTCCGTCCCAGCCGGAGGCTCTTAGAAAGGGGCAGGCTCCTCGGCCCCCGCGTACCGTCTTGTCTTCCCGGAACAGCCATCCTGTTTGGGCACGTGTGAAAGTGATGGATTTGGTTGATAACGTAGCGGAATAGATGTCGCTGCTCATTAAGATGTCCACTTCTTCCTCGGTTTCCATCTCTGATTCCTTGAAGGAGAAAAAACAAGCCGTGTAAGCTGGCTTTGAGAGGCGCAGTCCCGCATGGCCGCTGACAAGCCCCCGAGAGCTCCCCGTCCCTTTTCTGAAACATGCACAGGAGGAGGGGAATGCTGGGAAAATAAAGCTTCCCATTCTGGCGTCCCCTTGGCCTGAATCCCCTCCCCTCCCCTCCCCCTCCAGGGGCTGAGGACCTGCACCCCAGAGCTGCTGGGGGGGGGCTGCCAGCTCAGAGTCTGGGAGAGGGGCGCCCAGCCTGTTCTCCAGGTGGAAAGAGAATGGAGGGTTCGAGCTGGCACAGGTTCAAGGGGCAAATTCTGGAGCCTCCTCCTCATGTTCACCAAGGGCCATGGCCACCATCCTGGCCTAAAGACTCTACGCTCCCCAGCTAACCATGAGACTTTCAGAGCAAGGAAGTAAAAAGTTTGAGCCCAAGAAGACTCGGCTCCCAGAGGAGACGCGACCCCCAGAGCCCACCTCGGAGCCCCAGGGAGCGTCTCACGGAAGCCAGCCAGCTGGAGCCCCGGGACGCGGCCCCCGCGGCCCTCACCTCATGGTGGATCCGCTGGTAAACTCTCTGCTCGTTATCCAGCACGACGAAGGACTCGGCGGGCGCGGCGTCCCCGCTGAAAATGAAGCTCAAGTCCCCTCGTTGGCACTTCATGTCAGTAAAGTCTATGAGCGTCGTGTCGAGCCTGCGGGAAAGGCACCAGGTGGAGGAGCCTGGGCACGGGGCGGCGTCGGAGGCCCTCCGGCTCCTGATCCAGCCCGTGAGGGGACCCTGACCTTCCCCCCAGCTCAACGCCACGCTGGGCACCAGTGGCCCTGGTAAAAGCAGGCGGCCATGCCAGCCTCCTCTCCTGGCAGAGGCCCCGGGACACCTAGGAGTCACCGCTGGTACCCTGATTCTCGGGGGAAAGGCTCCCTGTGTAGGGGAAGGGCGTCCTCCAGATGCCTCTCACGCAGGCTCACCCATCAAAGGGGGCTGTGGGGCAGCTCACTCGGGCTTGTGCCCGCCCAGCTCCCCGGTTTCCCACCAGTTTCAGAAGATTTTTGCTCCTATTTGGCCCCAAAATGAGTTTTCGAAGCCTCTCCTGGAGTCATTTTGCCAATTAGGTTTCACTATCTGATTAAACGCGGCATTCCTTCTCAAGCCCCTCATCATTGCCCAGAATGAGCATTTAGGACATCTCCCGATCGGCCCTTTGGGAACTGTGGAATTCCAGAGCAGAACTCGGGGCTCGGAAACAGACCAGAGCTCCCGCTCTACCTCAGTGGGCACCATGCAAGTAAGACTTTCCCCAAAGAGTTGGGAAAGGCTCGAGAAGATGGCTCCCAAACATGGATGAGGACAGCTGGGGAACTTGTTCACTGGCAACAAGCCCCAAGAAGGGGACCCAAGAGGGAACAACCAGCACCAGAGACAAGAGCGAGCGAGAACTAAGCGGGGGCGACCCCACAGCGGCCCCTGCACCCAAGTGGGGTTTTGTGCACTGGGAAAGATGGATCCCAAAATTTCAGATTAGTTCTAAGACCAGGTGAGGGTAACTGCTAAAAGGGAGCCTTGTGATGCTCAAAGGCCTCAGAGGGCACTGGCGCAGCAGTGGGAAAGGGCAGCGGCAGGCTGGCACCACGCTATGCCCACTTTCTCCTTAACGTCCCCTTCTGCTTCGTGCCTCTGTTTATCATCATGGGACAGCAGTTAATTAATATGTGTACACTCAGTGAGCCAAGTGCATGGGGAGGGTCAAGAGCCCCCTAGATAAAGCGAGAGCGGGCACTCACCAAGCCCTGTAGGGCAAAGTTTCCCATAAATTGCATCTCATTTGGTCCCCACAACAACCTTGTGAGAGAAGGGGTTATCCGTCCCCCAATGTGGAGATGGGGAGTTCACGGCAGCGAGCAGCTGATCTCAGGGCCCCACGCCACTCTGCCTCTGAGCCCCAAAAGGCCAACTTCCGGGGCTTGTGCCAACCTGCGCCAGGGGGCCCGAAACCAATGTTCTCTGTTCAGCGTCATTCAGAATGGAAAGGGTTTTCTTTAAGAGAAGAAGCCTTCCCTCAGGCTGTCAGAAGCTGAAACTGGGCATAATTTATTTTAAATATATCCAGGGATAAAACCATGCTAAAACCACAAAAAACTAACCCTCTATTACCTTTAGAAGACAGCCACAGGCAAAAACATTATTTCAAGAGAATTCTTAAAGCATAATATATTTTGAATTTATAAACTCTCTGAAATAAATGATTCCATGTTAAAAAAGTGAGCCCATTTTTTTTTAAGCTTTCATACAATTTATGTGGCACCATTTGTAATTCCCACATTTCTGAGACAAGGATGACTTTACCAGTTCAAATTAAAGTGTACCAACATCAAGATTCTAAATACTGAAACCTAAACAATGTCAGCAAAATGGCACCCCATGAGCTACTACCTTTATCTTATCCCCAGACATGACCTGCAAGCCCACCCAACGGTTTTATAACTAGATCCTTACAGAAAAGGGCGAGAGAAGTAAGCTTGGGTCCAGCAAAGCACTCAGAAACACCACAAGTTTTCTATACCGACTCAGTAACCCCAAAAAGCCGAGAATCTTACCTGATATTGATACCTTGCTTGTATATTTTACATGCATCGGAAGGCAGAATTCGGGAAAGTAAAGGCACTATATTTGTAATAGAAAAGATTAAATAATTAATGCACTGAGAAACCTAATAAACACTGATGCAAAGTTAAAAACACAATGCAAAAACTGGACTAATCCTATGAAGGTGTTATAATGACTTTTTTTATAACTACTTTTAAAAGATGTTTAAAGCTAATTTGTTTTAAGTTTAAAAAAAGCAGGATTCCACAAAACAACATTCTCCAACAATTTTAGAGAGCTAATCTTTAATCTAGAACCAGGGGTGCCAGGAAGCCTGAGTAACTCATGGGATGACATTTCTCTAAGAAAATGAGCTCTGAGTTCTAACCTAAGCCCACCATGACCCAGCCCAGGGTCTAAGCCATGTTTGTAAGGGAGGTAAGGAGGACTGGAAGGAAAGGGGAAAAGAAGCTTCCAGAGCATGGAAAAAGCAAAGCCAAAAAGCCAAAAAATTTTGGATGTCTGTTTGTGTGCCAAGACAGGAGCCGCCTATAATGCTACTGTTGGGTCTGGGGGCCGAGGCCCAGGGAACACTTTGGACTCCTCCCATTAACTAACTCCTTTGGAATAAAAGCTGAAAAGAGGCAGTACATATTCCACATTACAGAACATAGCTGGCTCTCTGGGTGCCCCTATCACATGCAGGCACAAAACTCACACCCATGAGTCTTGTGTCCCAGAACACTTGGCAGACTGATAAAGCCTAGGGACTCCTTTTCCTAATGAGCAGTGTTGCCTACATTCAAGAGTGAAGGAAAATAGTCGATTTCAATTAAAAGTTTGTAAAAATAGACATAGTTTTTTCCCCTTAATCAAAAGATGACCCCTAAAATCTATCCCTACACTTTCTTAAAACTCTTAAGGTTGTAACCCTTAACATCCTTTTATGTTGCTTTTTGTTTGTTTTTTATAGGCTGATGTGATGTTATGGGGAATATAATTTTAATTGTGATATATTCAGATAAAGAATTGTTTATGACAGAATTCTACACAGAAATGGGAACAAAAGAAACACTTAGGGTTGTAACTAAATTTTCACATTATATAAAACACCTTTTGTATGTTTCACATGTCTAGTAAATGAAATTTAGTTAGGAAGAAACTACGGGCCATCCAAATGTTTCGCTGGAAAAAATAGTGCCGGTTACCCCTATGTAGAGATTTTTATTTCTGAGGCTCTCCTTGCACACTGCTAACTATTTCTGTAGTGCTTGGCCAACAAGATCTATACTGATCGGATCGCTGTGGGCATAAACATTTCAAACTTAACAATAGCTGCCCTTATCCACATGAAGTTACTCTTTCCTCAAAAAGCTGAGGGTCAAAAAGGCAGGAGGCACAGGCTCTATCCATAGCAGGCCACTGCTGCTCTTCCTTTCTTCTAAGCTTCCCCTCACACTCACTTTGTGTATTTGGTCCTATGTAAAGCAAAGGAAAACTCACTT
>JAJPUD010006468.1:0-25253 GCA_023553655.1 Myrmecobius fasciatus
GAGGGGACTGGGGGTAAAATTTGTAATGGAAAGCTTTGTAAAGGTCAATGTTGGGGAACTACCCATGCATATGTTATACAAATAAAAAGCTTTAATAAAAAAAAAGAGTAGCTCATATGATTCTACTTTCTAATTCATACTTTTTCACATTATGGATAATTTCATCCTATTATCTTCATAACTATGATTATTGTTTTTTCTCTCCATTCTATTCTCTTATACTTTCTTCTTTTCTTGGCCCACATTCCCCTGCTTATAACAAGATGAAGATAAAAGAAAAAGCTCAGCATCAGTGATCTATTCTTGACGTAATCTTCTGCTCTCCCCATCACAAATTTTTTCCCCAAATTCTATCACAAGTTCTTATCTCTTAATTTTTCTTTTTTTAAATCCCTTGGCACAATTTGTACTAGGGTAAACTAATTTTGCTCATGCCTAAATTCTCTTTGAAAGAGCAGCTAAGTTTTATAATTCATATTGTGAGGTCTAAAGTCAGGAAGACTCATTATCCTGAGTTCCAATTTTGCCTCACAGATTTCCTAGCTGTGTGCTCCTAGGCAAGTCACTTAATCTTGTTTGCCACCATTTCTCATGTGTTAAATGAGCTAGAAATGGAATTAGTAAACCACGCAGTCTCTTTGCCAAGAAAACCCCAAATAGGGTCATGAAATGTTGGGTAATCTGCATAAGAGGACCTTTTTCCTATCTGTCCCCATTCCAATTCCTTCTTGTTTTCCTATTGAGCTAAATTTATTTCTGCACCAAATTCTCTCTGTGCTGTCAATGTTGTTTCCAGCCTTTAACCAACTCAGATAAAACTGAGATTCAAGTGATATCTATTCCCACCCACCCTCTGCCTCATTGTTTTTCTTTTACTTGAGGACCCAGATTATATAAGAAAATAAGTTTCTTTTCCCCATTCTTCCTACATCTTTCTGTTTTTCTTTTTTCCTTCCTTACTTCCCTTCCTTCCCTCCCTCTTTCCTTCTTTTTTTTTAAAGTTCATGAAAATCTTACAAAACTATTCCCAGACTATGAGTGCTATTTAACTCCTTTTTTTGTTCATCTTTTCACACAACCCATATGTGAATTTCTAAGCTCTTCATCCTTCTCATTTCTTCCCTATTATTTTCCTTTATTCCTGCCTTTTCTTTCCACTCTCAAAACTACCAAGTCAAGACATTATCCTCCTGATAAATTGGGCCTTTTCAAAATTGAAGTATGAGCAACAGCAATAATAAAACCAACCAGCATCATTCTAAAGCCTTGTAAGTCTTTTTAAAAAAATTCCTTCAGTGAAAATTGAGGACAGTATGATTCTGGAGTTACACATACCTTCTCCCTTATTACAATTTGTCTTCAATCATTATTTATCTCTTTCTAATAACTCACATATATTTATCTTTTAACCTATTTGAAGCTTAACACATTTAAAAAGTTCTATTCAAGTCTTTATTTTCATCAGGAATGCTTGAAAGCCCTGTATTCTGCTTTTTCTTTGTAGTATTTCACTTAGTTTTTAATATGACAAATTGTTATCAATTGTAAGTTTTTATTTTAATGTTGGCTTTTGACATATGTGATACAAAATTTCTTCCTAAATAAAGCGGCAGTATAGCCCTGTGTGATCTGTTCTCTTGTTCCTTTGTTTTTGGGTTTTTTTTTTTTTTCCTGATTGCTTGCAGCATTTTTTTAACTTCCAAGATTTCTGGGTGTTGTCAGCTTGGGATCCTTTTGGCAGGTAAACAGAATATTCTTCCCGTTTTCACTTTGTCTTCTTCTAATAGATTTGAATTTTTTTAATTTTATGATTTTTTTTGAAACTGGAATTATTGTATGTTCTTAGTTTTCAGGAATTTTATGAAATATCTTTGACATGTTTTACAAGGAAATTGTTTTTGATAGTAGATAACTCATATATACTAATATTTCAGTCCTTTGGTTAGGTTGTGATTTTTCTGATATAATTAATATATTGATTCTGGAGAGAGTCTCAATTATCTTTTATGATGATATATTTGCTAAAATGATCTAGTGTGGTTTTTTATCACTTGTTAATATTGTTTGAACCTAATTTTATGTGACTAGCAATTGCCTTAATTTAGAATGTAATCAGGAGCTCAGTAATTCCAGAAATTCTGGAGAATTTTATTGAATGTTTATATTTATTCCTCTTAATCTACTTTGTTTTTAAGTTGTCTTCTTGGCAAAATTGTTTAACTGTTGTTTGAGTACAGGTAACCTTCCAGAAAACTAGACAAGGAGCCGTCCCTCTTTTTCATATTGCTTTCCTCTACCAATTAGACCAAATGGTCTAATAAATTTTGAGTGAAATGGGAAACTGACGAGTTCTCAGAATAATGATTGTGAGATATTGGTGGGGTTTTTCATTGGGAATCCTACTGCAGGTAGAGATAAATTGTGGCTTTTTAGAATATCAAAGGCAGACCTGACTGACTGGGAACCTATTTTCAATTTACCTATTTACAAAAGGTCTGCATGGTATCTGTTCAATGAGTAGGCCGGAAATGCTTTATTCTGGAGATTGGCAGGTCCTGGGAACTGGGCCTCCCTCTGTCTTTATAAAAACATGCTCAGATGAGAAAAATTGGGCCTCTTTCCTTTCCTTGGCATGTCCCAGAGAGGAATGACTGTCCAGAATTTCTCGAGATTCAAATAAACTTCTAATCTTTACTTTGAGAGATCTCTGAGTAACGATTTTGAATCAGGAATTGAACTTTTATCCCACACAGTTTTGGGGGCTCATCTGAGATAAATGCCTAGTAAGGGAACGAGCATTGCTTGGTTTCAGAGATATGATGGCGCTGAAGGGACCTTTTGTCTCTGTCTCCAAAACCGATGACAATCTCCTCTCTACTAAGCAAAAGCACCTGATAATAGATTCTCTGTGAAGAAAGAAGCAGAAGTAAGGCTGGTATAAGTTGAATTGAGCTCGTGGTTAGGAAATCTTGCATATGTAACTTAAGGTAAGCCTCAGAAAGTTTGGGAATCATTGGTGGCCTGGAAGGCCTGAGAGAATAGCTCTCCTAAATTAAGGTGTGTTGTTAGACTGCTAGATTTCCAAGGAACTTTCTGATAAGCTCTTAGTAATTGGGGCAACTCTTTTACAGAGAGATTAAAGTGCAGTCAGTGTTCAAAAACCTGTTTCTAGGTCAGGGAATACCAGCTGAAAGTTCTTTAGGGAATCAGCTGAGGAATTGGGATAAGTTAGCTAACTGAAAGGGGAAGAGGTAAGGAGTATCTGAGAGGATTGCTGCTACAAGATCAGGGTGGAGTTAATTAGATCTGAATGGGGAAAAGTCCCTTCAATTCAGAGGAATTGGAGTTCTGCTAATCTCTGGCTTCAAGGAATGAAGGCTTGGCTGAGCCAAGCCAAAGAGGCCGAGAATTGGTGGAGAAGGGAATGGACAGAGAAATCTCACCCCACCCTTGGGATTCTGCTGTATTTCCACCTCCTACAGCCACAGGCAACTCCATTGAGAAGGAGGAATTAGCAGAAGAAAAGCCAAGGTACTTGAGGATACTTAGAATCTCTCAATAATGGAGAACTATGGGAGTGTCTCCAAACAGTTCAGTTTCTGGGACCAATATCTATACATAAAGGGAATTAATTTGAAAGAGAAAGAGACTTTCCCTTTGGTCCAACTCTGGCCAAATTTGGAACTTCAGGAAATTCCATTAGAGTAATAGTTGGGGAGTTTGATAATTGGTCACTAGAGGGTGAAGAAAGAGCAAAGATGCTTTCTTTCACCCTCCTTCCTGTTCCCTGACTGCAGCAGGAGCTCGGAACCTGGGAGAGAGAAAGAAACTATGCCCAGTTTAGTGAAGAGTAGTTTTTATATTGGGATTGTTTCCGTGTTAGTTCTTGGCATAAATGCTTGTGGTTTTCAAGTTGTGCTTAACTGTAACCTGTTTGTGCTAATTTGAAAGAAAAAGGAAGATAAAAAGTTAAACTATTTTAAATTCTGGCAGAGAGAGAGCTGAAGTTTTATCTAATTCAAGAAGCTGCTCTGCCTGGGGAGGTAAGAGAGAGAACAAAGGGAACTGATGCAGATAAGCTTTTAAAAACTTGGGGAAAAGTTTCTGGGAATCAGTTTAAAATGTGTATGTGTATATATGTGTGTGTGTGTGTGTGTGTGTGTGTATGTGCATATATATACATACAACCAAATGGTAATCCAGTTTGCAACATTTAATTGGGATTTTAGAAAATTTACTTAAGTGGGAAAAAGCAATGTCCTTTTTGGTTTATTTTTCTATTAAGTTTTGGGGAACTTAGTTTTTAAATTCTGAAATTGTGAGAAATAATATTGTGCATGTTAAATCTTTAGTGTGGATATGAGATCTTAGGAATTTGTTTGAATAATTGGCTTTTTATTATTGAAAGAAATTTCTAAAAGCTGTATTCAATTTGATTAAGTTTAATAATAGTTTGTTTTAAAAAGTTCTGGTAACAGGTTACCTTCTGAAAAATATTTTGGGAAATTTGTAAGCATTGTAAGTTATGTTTTAAAGTTTGTCATGCTGAACATGTGTGTGAGTTTTATGGAGTTATTTAACTATTCACTATATTGTGAATCTTAAGAGTTTGGAATTTTGAAGAAGGTGGAGATGGAGAAGAGTCAAGTTAAAAGGGAAAAAAAGGGAAAAAATAGATAAGTACATAGAAGAAGGCGATTTAAAGAAAGGGGATAAGAAAGATTGATTTGTAGAAACAATTGACCAGTTTGGTTGATTTCCTGGGGGGAGGGAGAGACAGGAAGGAATCTTTTGGTGAAGGTTTAATTCACCTTCCTTCCCCCACATTGCATGTTTCTTTTAAGAAATGAAAGGAGCAATTAGCATCTGGGGTTGAGATATGGAAAAAGAAAGGGAGATATCCTTATGAGATTGGTATCTATCTGCCTTTGTCTGGCAGATAAGATTTTGGGGGCGTGGCACCCTAAAAAGTTAGCTTTGAGAAGTGGGAGTCAGGAAGCATGGGATGGTTGAGAGAAATGCCATGTGAAGTAGGGAAGAAGGGCGGCCAAGTGAAAAGGGAAGTCTTCCCAGGTGACAATCTAATTCCCTTCCCCCATTGTGTGATATAGTCCCTTTTGAACAAACTGTGGCTCTTGGCTGCTTAAAATATCAATTGGTTATATTGTTTAAAGGAACAGCCTACATTTACATGCAATCTGATCTGATAGGTTTGGGGCTGCTTCCAAAAAGGTTTGTAGGGATTCCCCAATTGGAAGAAGTTGATTTATTAATTTTTCCATTCCTAAAAAGGAATTATTAATGTTAAATCAGAAAAGTCCTTTTATGTGGAGTTGGGATATTCTGTATGAGTTTTAATTTATTTGTATTGAGTCAGCTTGAAATTGTATTCATTGTCTAGGGGGACTCTGAGAATAATAGTTTTTGCTTTTGCCCCTTTTTGAATGTTTCTGTTATAGATAGTATGCAATTTGGAATTTTTCTATATATTGGGTATTTTAAAAGTAAAATGATCTGTAATGTTGAACATGTTGAATGTAAAACCATCTACTTAGATATGAAAAAGAAGCTGCATAAGCTGTGAACTGTTAGGTTGAATCTTTTAGTAAAAGATTCACCGTGATACTTGAGTTAGATTCATCTGAGGCTTTGATTGATAAGAATTGCTGTAGGAGATAAAATCTCGGGACTGCAGCTGATATTTGGAGTTTTAAATTCAGATATGACTGTCTGAAAGATCATCAAGCCAGTGATCCACCATCTGAAAGGAATATGCCATATGGGCTACTGAGAAGGAATCATTGCAGGTGGAAGTTAGTGTCTGGGAACGAACTAGAAGAACAATCTTCATCTCTGCTGAAGGTGGGATTCTTCTGATTCAGTTTCCCCATTTGTGAAAACCCACCTGATTGTTCCTATGTGTTTTAAGGTGGAATTATTAAAATTAAAACAGCTACCTAAGTAAACTGCTTTAAGGATGTTCTATCCTGTATGTGTTTTCAGGTTAAGACCTGAAGGACCAATTCTGATACTATTTAAGTATCATGTCCCTGATTTTTTCTCTTATAGCAAATTTCTGTAATCAAAGCTAGTGGAAGTCAGAAGAAAGCGGTCAGTGGAAGATATAAAACACAACAAAGTATATATTTTAATTGGCAGTCCAGCTCGGGAAGATTCTCTGATTGCTGCTATATAAGGTTTTTAGGACTTTGAAAGGTAAACTAATCTGTCTAGAGCCTTTTACATTGTATGTTGTTGGAAGGCAGGGCTGGGTTGTCAGGGTCTCTGGAACCCCAATCCTAGCCCCCTTTGCTTACTTATCAAAGATTTACATTAACTTCAAATGCATTTTTCATGTTTTGCATGATCATGGGTGCTATATGGAAGGAAAGGGGATTTTTCGATAGCCAAACAATTCAATGCAGAGAAGATGATTACTGCCAGCTATTCATGAACCTAGAGAGGTTTCTGTTGTTTCTTTCAAATGAAAGGGATTCACTTTAGGTGAGAGGAAGCAGGCTAACAGATCAGCTGCCCATGTTGCTGATAGTTTCCCCAGGACCAGAGCAACTTTAACCCCAACCTAAGTTCTGCATTCCCTTATATAACTCCCAGGCAAATAAATTCTGAAAGGCCTGCAAATGTGCCTCTTGCAGGGGCTTCAAACTGCTTTTTGTTGTGTTAACATCTGTACAGGTTGGGTAAAAGCCTTTCCTGGTGAGAATCTAGGGCTTTTGCTGGGAGAGATAATACTCACTGAGGGGCACAATGTTTTGCCCGTTGAACCTATTCCTTTGAGGAGAGAAAAGCAGAATTTTGGGAAAAACATTTTTGGTATTTATCCTAGGGAAGGTTATTTGGACAAGAGGCATTTGTGATAGCCTCATCTCTCCCTCAGTCCTTTTCTGGGTGGGTTTCTAGTTTCTTGTCACCTTTGTATATTCTTTCTCTTCTGCTCAATTTTAGTCCTTGTATGTTTTTAATATATTTGAGAGAGTTGCTTCTTCCAGACTCTGAGTGATAAAATTCCAACCATTTGGTCAACCTGATTCACCTGAGACCTGATTCTGACACAGCACCGGCTGCAGTCGCTGCCATCACCACCAGCTATCTGCCCTCTTCAGTCAGATGCCACTGGATCTAGCTACGCCCCTGATCAGCCTGAAGCAGCTCCAGAAGATGAGACCTTCGTCTTTTTGTCCCAAATGAATCTGAGTCTGCACTGCTTGAAGTGGGAATGTTATGACAAGGGCCCTGAGGCCTCAGGCCTCCACAGGGCTGGAGTTCTGTGGCTGCCAGATGCCAATCTGGTATATGATAACTGGGTTTCCAAGACAGATA
This sequence comes from Myrmecobius fasciatus, assembly GCA_023553655.1. Taxonomy (NCBI): domain Eukaryota; kingdom Metazoa; phylum Chordata; class Mammalia; order Dasyuromorphia; family Myrmecobiidae; genus Myrmecobius; species Myrmecobius fasciatus. The sequence goes on from JAJPUD010006468.1 coordinate 7,342, forward strand.
GTGGGAGTTGCTGGGACTGGGTCTCTGATTCCTGCTCATTGTTCTGAGCAGCAATATCCTGTCACCACTTGCTTCTGCAGTAATCAATCAGTAGAGTTCAAGATTTAGCTAAGTGCAGGAGTAACTGAAGTGGTACCTGAAAGCTTCCACTGATGTGTGTTCTAAATTGTGGAGGGTGGTTGATAGTTAATACTGGGGAGAGATCAGCCTGAAAGTCTGTGTTATAGATGCCCTAGTGGAGGATGTGTGTTGGGGTAAGAAATCTGTGAAAGAAGGAGAACTCAGGGTGGTTGATGACTGACTGTTAAATTATTACTGTGTATTGCTGTACAATCCTGATTAGATTACCTATTGCTGTATTTTGGATTTAAGGATGGAAATGGTTGGGTTAAGAATTTGGGTGACTGATAGAGTTTGTATCTGCATTATGGTGCTAAAACCTTCCAGGTATTTGGGGAAGGTGATTCAATGGTTTGAATATTCAAGAGAAAGAGTGTGGAATGTTGTGCCACAGTTTCATGCCTCAAGCTTCCCTTAATTGTTCTGCCTCAATAGCAACCCCCTGCCTCACTTCCTGAGGATCAGGAATAATTGGGCTGGCATTTCAAAGAGCCATAAGAGTCCATTTCAAATACCTAGACATACCCCTTATCTTTTGGCTTCAGACTTAATGTCTCCTAGCTTCTCTCCAGACTGATCAGAATCCATGCCTTCCTCCATACCCCAGCCTGTCAGAGATGAATTGATAGTCCTTTCCTGGAAAGACTTTTGAAGTCTGGGGCTATCACCTGTCTGATTAAGAAACAAAGGCAGGAGGAGGGTCCAAGCAGTCAGAGTTCACTGCTAGGGTCCTTCTGTCCCTGGCCTGAGCTTTAGAGATTTCCTGGAGTTTCATACTCCCTAGCATCCTTCCTCTTCAGGTTCAGGCAAGATCAAGATCAAGAGACAATCCAGTGGAGATGGAATAAATTTATGTCCAAAGAAGATCTGGAACTCTTAATTGAACACTAGATAGATAATTTTGATTATATTAAGTTAAAAAGTTTCTGTACAAATAAAACTAATGCAGACAAGATTAGGAGGGAAGCAATGAAATGGGAAATCATCTTTACATTTAAGGGTTCTGATAAAGGTCTCATATCTAAAATATATAGAGAATTGTCTCATATTTATGAGAATTCAAGCTATTTTCCAATTGATAAATGGTCAAAGGATATGAATAGACAATTTTCAGATGATGAAATTAAAACTATTTATAGTCATATGAAAAGGTGCTCCAAATCACTATTGATCAGAGAAATGGGTACCACTACACACCTGTCAGATTGGCTAAAATGATAGGAAAAGATAATGATGAATGTTGGAGGGGATATGGGAAGACTGGGATACTAATGCATTGTTGGTGGAACTGTGAATGGATCCAGCCGTTCTGGAGAGCAATTTGGAGCTATGCTCAAAAAGTTATCAAACTCTGCATACCCTTTGACCCAGCAGTGTTTCTATTGGGCTTATATCCCAAAGAAATCATGAAGGAAGGAAAGGGCCCCACATGTGCAAGAATGTTTGTGGCAGCCCTTTTTGTAGTGGCTAGAAACTGGAAACTGAATGGATGCCCATCAATTGGAGAATGGCTGAATAAATTATGGTATATGAATGTTATGGAATATTATTGTTTTGTAAGAAATGACCAGCAGGATGCTTTTAGAGAGGCCTGGAGAGACTTACATGGACTGATGCTGAGTGAAATGAGCAGAACCAGGAGATCATTATTCATGGCAATAATAAGACTATATGATGATCAATTCTGATGGGACATGGCTCTCTTCAACAATGAAATGTTTCAAACCAGTTCTAATTGTTCAGTGAAGAAAGCCATATACACCCAGAGAGAGGGATGTGAAATGTGGACCACAACTTAACATTTTCATGCTCTCTATTGATGTTTGCTTGCATTGTGTTTCCTTTTTCTGATTCTTCTTTATTGTAGGTACTATTTTTCTTGCACAACAATGATAAGTGTGGAAATATGTATACATATATTCGATTTGTCAAGTAGTTTAACATAATTAACATGTAGTGGATATCCTGCCATCTAGGGGAAGGGTGGGGAGTAGGGGGAAAAATTTGTAACAGAAAGCATTGTAGTGTTGAAGAATTACCCATATATATGTTTTGCAAATAAAAAGTTTTAATAAAAAAAGAGAGACAATCCACTGGATTAATTAGCAGTCAGAAACATAGTTACCATTGGCCCTGTTAGGATTAGAACTAAACCCCGGAGGAACATTGGATTGTCAACCTGTCAGAGCTTTTTGTATGGACACCCTTATCCTCAGAGAGGGAAAGGAAATATAGATCCTGTACTAGATACTAAGGACTTTTTCATGAGAAAATATGTCTCACAACTTGTTAAAGAACTCATTGCTTGGACTCTACCTTTAGGATCTGTGGTGCACAAATATCAACCCTGAGACTGCATCTTGATGCATGTCTGAAAGGAGGACAGTGCGACTGACTGCTTGAGTCAAAAGGACCAAATTGGGGCATACTCTATGAACTTTTTTTCTGGGGACAATGAATTCAAACTACTCCAAAGCTGTTATCCCACCAATTCATTTCTGAATTCAGCATAACAAATAAATAAATATTCTTTCTTGTTTCTCAACTATAGGATTAGTCAAAAAGTAAAAGGCCAAAGTCCCCACTACATCCAGTGCCATCTTAAATCATCTATATCTATATCTTGCCCCTAAATTCAGATGTCTTTTAAGGAGAAAATCAGGCTTATGACTTAACACAGCCCACACTCACTTAAATTTGATTCACTTTTATGCCATGGCATTACTTCCCTCAAGTCATAATCTGTTAGAATGAAGGGCAAAGACAATAGCCATTATTGGGCTATTTTATGAAAAAAGTAATTCCTCAGAGACTGTGCTTTTCACTTTGCTTAGCTGCCAGTAAACACTGGTTTGGATTTAAGATCCTGGACTTCTAGTATTCTTCAAACCTAAGTTCGAAACATCTTGTATCAAAGGAAAGACACAAATATGAGGGAGTGTCTTTACAAGCCACATGGTAGTAGGCTATATGGAGAGCTGAAGGTCTAAGACCTCTCTCTAACCAACTAGGGGTTTAAAGGATTTTGTTCTCTTTTCTCTCATCATAACCAATAAGAGCAAACTATTTGACTTATTGGTGTCTCCTATACATATGTTCCACTCTGACTTAATGACTAATCAAAAACTGCTTTTCTTCAAGGGGGTTGGGAAGCAATCAGAGAATACCTCTAAAAGCTTGAAAATAAAGATCCAGATGCCCACACTCCATTTCAAAATGAATTCTCAGAAGCAGGCTGGTCCAATGTACCTGCACTAAGAATCTGACTCCCACTGGCCATTCCCCTGTCTTACCTCTTATATTTTAGAATCATTAAAGTGCTATTTGCTCCATTCTTGTATTTAGGGTGTCCACTACTTGTATAAGGTTTTCTGCCTCATTTTCTAAGTTATTTATCATCTTCCAGTTTTCCTCAATAGCTAAAATATCATGGTTTTTTGTTTAATGTCTTCCATTTACTCTTTATTTGGAGGGAAAGGGAGATTTTAAATGCTTTTTTAAATTTAATTTTCCCTGGCCTAGAACATGGACCTGAGACTGGATCTCAGACAATATCCTGTACTTTGTCTGAAATACTTGAAAATAAGAATATTTTCTTTTTTTTTCACTGTGATTCTGCATCCCTTACATAATAGGCACTTAATGAATGCTTATTGATTGATTGATTGTCCTATTTTGTGTCCTTGAAAAGAAATCAGATAAAGCACAACAGGGCAATCAATAAGCATTTATTAAGTGCTTACTATATAAGGATTGCACACACAATGAAAAAGAATGAAACTTACTTTCAATGAGTTCAAGAGATAGAGCAGGGCATAGTTTGAGGTGTGATCGTGTTAAGAAAGTAATTTAGCTTTCCTGCTCCCCAGTTTTCTCTTCTGTAAAATGGGGATGATTATATTTTCAATATTTATGTCATAGTTGTACAGTGAAAAAAAGCACTGGATTTTAACTCACAGAACCTGAGTTTAAACCCTTTGTTGCCACTGACTAATTGCTAAATTACCTCATTTCTATCTGCCTATTTCCTCAAACTATAAATTAAGGGGGTTGGACTAGATGAGTCCCAAGGTCATCCAGATTTAAATCTATGATCCTATAAGGGAGGGGAACCCCAGGAGGATTCCATAAATTATAAAAGGCTAAATAAACATGCAGCATTATAATAGATGATATTTAATATCTTTTACAATTCTAACTTCTGTTGAGTCTTAGAAAGTACCCCAAAAGGTTGGGGTCACAGACCAGTATCATAAGATGTCTCAAAATAATTTATAGGCTTGAACCCATATCCAAGTCAAGGAGCAAAGTTTATTGAATTGTAATGCCGATTGAAGCAGGCTAAGTTACAAAAGAATTTAGCAAAGGACCAAGAGAAAGGAGACAAATTTATCCAGTTCTTCATGTCACTGAGATCCTAATTTTATGGCCAAGAGGTAGAACTGAGGAGTGGTCTCAGGAATTTGGTTATTGCTGACCAGCAGATCTAGGACTATCCTAAAGCCAGAAGACTTTAAAATCATTGACAGGCAGATTGTCAGAACAACAGCATTCTAAGGACAGAGATCCTCAGGATAACTAACACATCTTCCCTAAAGTCTAAGGGAAGAATTATTATATTCCTAGGCCAGAAAACTTTTACAATCATTGAACAGATTATTAGAGCAATAGTACTCTAAGGTGGGGGAGGGAGAAAGGATTACTGATTCTAAAGTCACAAAACTTTAGAATCATGGACAGATTGTTAGAAGAGAAGGTCAGGGGACCTTAAAATTATTGCTATATTTCCCCTAGAAGCTATACCATATCACATCTATAATTCTTTTCTTTAACCCAAAGGTGTTTACTTTAAAATTTGCTCAAATAGAATTCTTTCACATTTCTTATTTGGTCCCTAAGTCACTGCACATATTTGTATTCAACACTTCTCTTTCTCTCAAAGTGTTCACACATACAGTACAAATAAAAGGAATAAAATACTGTTCAGTTTAAGAAAAGAAGAAAGGGGGGATGTCCTTTCAGATCTAGAGGCTTACATTTGTGCTATAATTTGAGACAAGGACACTCAATCTTGCCTGTAGCTTCAGTTCAGGTTGAATGCCTTCTGTCAAGATGTTAAGTTTGCTATCCCCTGGTGACATACAACTAGCACTGTTCAGGGGCTCAACCTGTCATCCTCTCCTCCCACTTGGCCTCATTTACTAAGAGAATCTGGAGGAACCAGCCATGGAGAAAGGAGAAACTCAGAGTGATGAACCCAACTCGAAAGTAAAGTTCTCTGAGTAAGGTCTCTGGTTTGTCAGGCTCACATTTCATACTGACTGAAATAAAACACAACTTGGTTGAGACAGAAACTGCAGCCTCTACACCAGCTTGTCCCCAAGATACTGTTTGTTTTATTTTTATTTGAAGCTATCAGTAGGTGTGGGTGATTTAGGCTAAATGAGTCTCTAGTGGTCAAGGCTTACTCAAAGGCCAGACCACAAGAATCAGTAGAATAGTTATTTACCATAACCATATACAAAACCACAGGCAGCAAAGGTTCCCTCAAATACATCTGAGACACTGTATATCTCTTTATTAAAGCCCGTCAGCATTTGTTTTGCTGCTGTTGGCCTTTGCGTTACAAGTAAAACAAGTCTGTGGAGGAGAGAAGGAGCAAACACAAAGCAGGCTATAAAACCTCTCTTATGTCTGTCTTTTCAATTTCAGTTTTGAACCTATGGCTAGTTCCACTTCCCCATTTGTGATTGTGTGATTGTGATTCTTCAATAATGAATGGACGGAAATTAATTTTAAACATTCATGATTAAAACATTTGTCCTGTGTGACATCTTCAGTCTCCTTCAGGCTGATGAAAATAACATGGTAATAATCTATTATTATTAATCACTAGATTTTTGAGGTTTATATTGCAGGAACTTAGAGGCTGCATGTTATTTGGAGTGGCTGAAAAACAATGCAAGTATCAATCATTTATAAAATAACTCGAATTTTTAATTAGGAAATATTCATTTTATGCTATAAGAAAATTTAACTAAAGGAATCTGGATTTATAAGTAAGTGAGGCCAGCTTGGAATAGGCAAAGTAGGTGTTTAGTCACCTAATATGAGCTGAGGATCACTGAATCTTGATCCTTCTCCCACATGAAAGTACATTATTGTATTTAGCATCACTGTCTCTTCCGTGAATCTATCTTCCATTATCTAGACTGTCATGAATAACACTTTTAAATTCTGCCTAGAATTATAGGAATTGATATAATTGTCTTTTGTTTTCCTACAAACTTATCTTTATTAAGTTCTACAAAGAGAGTGGGAGTATATCTTATTGTTCCTTGTATCCTCCTGAGCTCTTAGCAAAGTCAGTAGGTTTTTTGATGCCCCCTGAAATATTCTCCTTAGGAAACAACACACACTCACAATTCAGATACTCCACAGTCAGAATCTAATTTTACAACTCTCACAACTTCTCACAGTTGAAATTCACTCACTTTTACATTAGATTTGTTGAACCAAAAAGGACCCTGTAAGTTCTCATGAGAATTTGAACTTAGCCTCATACACTAGATCAAAGTGACAAGCATGACCATAGACTAACCTTGCCTATTTCTGTTCTGTTTACCTGGGCATCACAGGTGTTTCTACAGATAAGGTCAGTTATTGTTCTCAGAAAATACTGACCCTGGAAGGTCCCCTTAAACCCATTCCCATCATTGTATAAATCCCAAACCCATTCCCATCATTGTATTCATCCTGTTATTCCCACCATTGTATAGATCTCAAGCCCATTGCCATCATTGTATGTATCCAGTTATTTCTTTAGGCAGTGAGAAATATAATTTTTGTATAACAGCTGCCTGATGACCTAACTGCATTTTTTTTGCTTCTGTATCACCTGCTTGTTTTGCTAGTTATAGTTCTATATAAATGCTGTGCCTCAGTCACTCTATACCAAATGCTTTGGATGATAGTCCCATTAAGTCAGCTAGTTTATTAAACTCTCCACATTAAAAGATTAAAAAACCAATCTCTGTCTTGCCTCAGTTTCTCTGGCATTACAGATTCAGTCATTCTTTAAGGTTTCAAACATACCCAGGTCTATTGTTTTCTGTGTGGATTCTAATGGGAGTTTGATAACACTGGGAGAAGGGGAGAAGGAGGCAGGACTAGGACCCAGAAGCACAAAACTTTTCCAGTTAAATAAAGGTGCTTATCTAGAGAAGACATTATAATACCCATGTTCTGTGCATCCCATATGTTTGGGACAAACGTGGTACTCTGGAGTTCTATACTTAGGTTCACTCACAATCCACACCTAAATGTATCCTTATTCACTTGAACAGAAACAAGTTTCAAATTAACTTTTCCTAATTTCTCACACGCTTTCTATTTCTATCACATATTCATGTCCAATTTGGTCTCAACCTCTCACTCTCATATCCATATTATTGGTCTCTATACCAGGCAATAGCTCCCAGAACTTAGAGACTTGATGAACTACTATCATACTAACAAACAATTCTCAATATTCTCAGTTTTCTTAAAGAACAAAGGGATTTGAAAACAATCTACAACTGTAGTCAACTATATTCTCCCATTGCTTTCTTTCCAATTCCAATAGAGAATCACTCTATGCTGGTTATACAGTTATCCCTTCCACATCACAACTTTCCCCACTGGGATTTCACAGCATCATAGATTGGCATAAGAAATTAAATGGGATTTTTGAGGGAGCTTTACAGAAGCCTCAGGAAACTGTGAAGGCCAGCAGGTGACATAGAGTCTATGACCAAAGACTTAACCCAAATTTTACAATAAAATACTGTAAACACCCCATAAAAATCATCCTTTTTCTCAGAAAAAAAGGGAGAGCCAAAAATTTTTATACAGATTTTCTAGATTGTGAAATGAGGGTGATGGTTGAAGAACAGTCCTCTCCTCACACACCACAATGTGGAAGGAATAACCATATTGTGTGGAAAGAACTAGCAACCAATCTACAAGCTCTGCTCCCATTCACACTTCAAAATACAATTGCCCTAGAGGAGTAGGTGTTTCTTAACTATTTCTTTTTACTTCTTCCCCTTAATGCTCTTAAATATTCACTGCCCCCAATGATGCTGCTTCTGTGCTGCTTCATTTATATCATCCTGACTAATTTTCAGTCACTTAAATGTCACAAACATCAGCTGTCTTCTTACTTTCTTGTCACCCTGAATACCTCTAGAGGTATTCTTCTCTTTGAAACATTTGCAACAAGTAGGAAGGAAATTTTCCTTCTATTGTTTCCTTTCAGTGCTTCCACAAATGAGTCTTCAGAAGCAGTGACTTTCATAGAGTAAGACTTAATAGGCATTTATTGAATGAATGTTGATTGATTAATTTAATCATTAGAACCTTTTTGTGTTAATTATTTAAGAGATGCTTATTGTACTCATGACAAAATTTAGAAAGGAGAATTAAAGTAAACTAGAAAGGAAAAGATACAAAAAAGGAACCTTTGCCTGCTCTAGACCCTATTGGCAGGATAAGCTGTCCTTAGCTTGACATCTTCTCTGTGTTGCTAATAATAGGAGATACCCCAAGCAACTGCTGCTGGAGAATTATAAACTTTTGGATCACTGAGATCTCCTAATTTTCCAAATTTTTTGGATCACTGAGATCTCCTAATTTTCCAAAGGACTAGTATTCTACACCCAGGAGGTCCCATAAGAAGAAAGGAACACAATAGTTAAATGAAGTGCTATAATACTCAATATTGGCAGCTTCCTTCTCTAGCTGTTATTGAAGCTGACCCAACTTTGATTTGTGGGGTTGTATTAAAATAAGTTCATTTCCTTTTCCACCTCTGAAACCATCTAATTTCAAGACCAAGATCCAGACTAAGCAACATTCAGGGGAAAAAGAGACAAAAATCTTAGGATCACAGATTTAGAAACAGAAGGGATTTTATGTCATCTATTTCAACTTTTATTTTATTGATGAGGAAATCAGAGAAATTTTGTGTCACATAGGTGACATTTGTACCCAAGTCATAACTCCACCTCAAATACTATCCACTGCACCTTGCTGCCTGAAGCAATATTGAAAATTCCTGAGCCGTGAGTATGCTGGAATTTTATGGTGATGAAGCAACAAAAAAGATTATGGAGTATGAAGATATAGAAAAATATTTTAGTAGAGTTATGACCTACCCTCATGAATATATTCTGAATGAAAGTTCTTGGCTGTTGTCATAAAACTTAGGTTCAAATACCTTTACATATGGTATTTACAATCTAAGTAATACTACACAAGATAATCTAACCTCTGCAGATCTCTGTAAAATCAAATTCTCTGAACCTCTGATCTTTAGAAATTCTAAACATTCCATTAAAATTACATTTCTCTGGTTACTTAAATTGGCAGGTGGGTGGTAAGGTAGATAAAGTGTCTGGCCTGAAGTCAGGAAGATTCACCTTCTTTAATTCAAATCTACCTTCAGACACTTATTAGTTGTGTGATCCTGGGCAAGTCACTTACTCCTGCTTGCCTCAGTTTTCTCATCTGTAATATGATGTGGAGAAGGAAATGGTAAACTACTCTACTATATTTACCAATGATACCCAAATGAAGTCACAAGAAGTCAGACATAACTTGTTGAAGTACAAATAAAAATTATTTCTTTGAAAAATGTAAATAAAATTAATTTTTTCCTAATTAAAGGAGGAATTAATCAAAGTGATACACGTGGGGAAAAATACATGAAATGCAAAGTAATATAGCACTTTTAAAATTGAACTATTCAAAGAAGTAGAAACAAAGTACCAATTTCTTTCCAATTCCACCATACCCAGAATCACTCTGTATCACAGTTTGGCATAAGAAATTAAATGGGAATTTTGAGGGAATTTTATAGGAGCCTCAGAAAGTATGTAAAGGCCAGCAGGTGACATGGAGATTGAGGAATGGTTCAACAATTTGTGATACATGACTGGAATGGAATATTACTTCACTTTAAAAAGAGAACACAAAGAATTTAGAGAATAATGAAAAGTTGCGTATACTGATACATAAATCAAGAAAATAATGTACACCACAACTCCAAGAAACAACAAATATGTAAAAAGAAAAAGTGAAACTAAATGCTGTGAAATTGTGATGACCAAATTTGTCTCTGCAAAAACAAGATGTGGAAAAAATGAAATCCCTTTATATTCTTTGAAAAGGTGGGGTTGGGGTGTGGCTCTGGGCATACAAATTCTGTCATAATGATTTTATTATTTAGTTTTGCTCATGTCTCAGTTTCTTATTCTTTTTAAAAGGGATGGTTTATTGCATAGGGAAAGGGAGCGACAAAGTGAATAGTAGGCAGTAAAGGGAATATATATATATATATATATACATATATATATATATATATATAAAGATGTTGATAAATATTTTAAAAAATAATATGAAGTTCTTACCTTTCCAAGTTTTGCTAGCCCATGGGCTAGCAAAGGAACTGCCAGAGTAAAGAAATTAAATCAATGAGTTACACAATAGCCTTACTTAAGTGAATCTTTATTTGCACTCCTCACAAAAAAAAAAGATGCTTAAAAAGTAACACATTTTTTCTTTTCATGTATAAGATGGGTACTTATTTCCTCTACACACAAGACCCACATCATTCATTGATGGAAAAACTTAAACAAGAAGCAGCAATTTATAACTACTATTATATTCTCCTGGGAGGTTGTTTCTTAAAACATCGAGACATGATATAGTTTGTAGGATTGCTGAAAAGGCATTTTCTGTTTCTCTTTAGCTGGGCACTATCCAAACAATTCCTTCTAGGTTCATTTCTTCTGGCAAGCCAGGCCAGGCCTCATCTTCTTGTCAGGGGTCATCCTGACTTGAGGGAGTTGAATGAACAAGGGCAAAAGAAATACCTTTTTTAAAAGAGTTTTCATTTACCTTCAGGTATATAAAGGTTAATGGGAGATGGAAAGACAGACAGAAAGCAGAGACAGAGATAGATAGACAGGAGCAGCGACAGACCCACAAAGAGATAGAGACAGAAAGACATGGGGTGGAAGAATGGGGAGGGAGGAAAGAAGGAAAGGAAAGATGTAAAAATAGAAGGAGGGAGAGAGAAAGAGATGATGGCTTAGTTAGTGAAAAGAGCATTAGATCTGAATGAGTTTGCCTGCTGACTGTTGTGTGATTTTCTTTAGATCACAAGCCTCAATATCTTTACCTATAAAAACAATTATTAATGATTTGCATTAAAGAGTTATGTTGAGAGAAGTAATTTGTTTTAAAAAGTACATATGTGTTATTCGTTGTCTCCCCACTAGATTTGAGTTCCTTGAGAACACAAACTTTCTTGATTTTTCTTATATCTGTGATGTTTAATACAATGCCTGGCAAATAGTAGTCATTTAATAAATTCTTATGGACTAAAGTGTCCATTTTAAAAAAAAGAATAGTTCTCATTTGTAGAGAGCTAGAAAGCCTTTTTTTCTGGCGGCTAGGTGGTATAGTAGGTAAAATGCTGGCTTTAAAATTAGGAACCCTTCCTGAATTCCAATCTGACTTCAGACACTTACTAGCTGTGTGACCCTGGGCAAATCACTGGATCCTGTTTGTCCTAGTTTGTTATTTGTAAAATAAACTGGGCAAGAAAATGACAAATCATTCCATTATCTTTATCCAGAAAATCCCAAAAACAAGGTCACAAAGAATTGAGCATGGTTGAAATAATTGAACAAGAACAAAATTTTTCAAAACATAATCTTTAAAAAAAAACCTGAGAAATACATAATAACAACATTATTATTTATTCCATTTTACCAACCAGGAACTGGAAGATCAGGAGATAAAGTGACTTGCCTATGATCATATAGCTAGTTAAGTTACCAAGCTAGCATTCAAACCTATATCTCCTCAATCCAAGGTCACTATACTTCCCTTCACACATGCTGTCTCTCCAGAAGCAGAAGCCAAGAATCTGGATAATGCTGGTAGTGGATAACAGGAACGGGATGACAAATATTCTTTAATTATCATATGACAAAATTCTGCCTTTGTTTTGTGCCCTACCAATAGAAATAAATTATCTGTGCAAACTATACTAGAGGATAGCTACATTTGATGAAATAATTTTTATTTTTACTTTTAGTGTCAAAGCTGAATACAACCAGCTCGTGATTATTTGTGCTAATGGACTTATATCTCCCATGTAAGAGAAACCACAGATAATACTGAGCCTAACAGTTTCAATTTCCTTGGCTAATGGAGAGTGCAGTGGAATTTCTTTTGCCAGCTCTCCTTTCCTTTGCCTGCCCTCCAATGGGGATATTAATGATCAGTGAGTGCAACAGCAAGCAAGCAGGGACAGAGGTCTTACAATAGCAGCAGCAGCAAGGTAGTGTGCCAGAGGACTAAGCCATTCTATATATACAAAAAAAATCATTTTCAATTACTTTCCATCTAATTCCTAAGAAACTATGTCATTGTCACCAAACTCTCATCACTTCAACAAAAAGAAAGCATTCACACATTACTGAATTGGAGAATGAAGAATTGAGAAACAGAATTGATAATATCTGGAAAATCAAAATGATGGAAATCTAGATATGTTTATTCTCTCAGAGAACTTTTCACCAGTGAGGTAAGAAGTTAGTTCCTCTGTTCATCTTTCCTTTTCTAGAGCCACTCAATTTAGGATACCTTAATAAACTCAAATAAGGTAGAGTCTTCAGGAAATCTGCTTTAAAAATTAATAACTCAGGATGTAAAGAAGACACTGCATACAATTATAATCACTTCAACATGACTTATTTAAGTGGGTTGTTTTTAGAAGGGGTGGGGTGAGGAAGAGATATTGACTTTGATTTCATAATTCCCTTAACCAATGTAAGGTACTTGCCACAACAAAGAAGCCAAAATAATACCGAAACTGCTTTTGCCAGCAAACACTAATTGCCAAACAGAAAGTGATAGCTGCCACAGTTAACATCAATCTCACTAACAAACTAATTTCCAAAACATTATGGAAGAAGATAGAAGGTAATCATTGGTAACAATAACTCAATAAAACAATAACAATAAAACAGTGTTTTAATAAAACACAAGTATATGAAAAGTTAAACAGGAATACAAAGATACCACATTATCCCAAGAGCCTTCACAGTTGAAAATATCAGGACAATGAATATAAAAAAAGTAGCAACGTGGATCTAGTACTGAAAAAGAGCTCAAAAGACAACTAGTAAAACGTTTTCATTTTAAGATATTTCCAGGACATTGAGCTTGAGATAATTGATAATAAATATTACAGAAATGAAGCTCAGGGGAGAGATGATTTAGACATATATATCCAGGAGTCATTTTCATAGAGGTGATGGCTAAAATCCATGAGAATTGATTATGATATTAGAAAACACAATAGAACGAGAAGAGATGAAAGACTGGGATAGAAGTATAAAGAATACCCACATGTAGAGGGCAAGATATAGATGAAGAGCCCACAAAGAAAACCAAGGGATGGTCAGACAGAAAGGAAGACACCAGGAAGAGAATAGTGTCACAAATACCTAGAAAGGAGAGAGTATCTACAAAAAGATAGCGTTTAATAGTGTCTGTTGAATGCAGCAAATATGTTGAGAAGGATAAAAATTGAGGAGAAAAAAATCAGTAGATTTGGTAATTAAGAAGTCATTGGTAGTTTAGGAAAGAAATGTTTCAACTTGGGAATGTCGAAAGCTACATTGCAAAGTGTCAAGAAGTGAGAGGAAAAGGTGTGCACAACTTTTTAAAGAGTTCAGCTGAGAAACTAGGAAGATAATTTGAGGGAATAGTAATGTCTAGTAAGGGTTTATTAACATGAGGGACACTGCCATATTTGAAAGCAGTAGAGAAGGAACCAGTTTATAGGAGAGGTTAAAAGATTTGAGAAGCAGAGGATATGCTTAAATTCACATTGAGCTGGGGAAATAAGAATTAAATAAAACCACAAACAGCATGAGTACCCCCAAAAAACTATTGAGATATCATTTACTCCAAACCCATTGGCCTAATTAGGGCTAAGTTACTTGTCCAAAGTCCCAAAGCTAGGAAGTATTAAGTGTCTGAAGCCAAATTTGGACTCAGGTCCTCTTGACTCCAAGATCAATGCTCTATACACTGTGAGATCTACCTATCCCCCTATTTTCTCATCTTAATAAAATGTTTTTTAAAATATTCTACTAGCATATCAAGAGAACTCACAAAAAGGGAATAGGCAGTCTTTCAAAAATGATTTTCTGTGGCAGATAACATTTTTATAACTACATAACTGGCTGAAAAATACTGAAAACATGAGATGTTATTCTTCAAAAATTATTATTTGTATTACAAAAAAAAGTATTTGCCTGAATAAAACTGAACAAAGACAGTTAAATCACAATTTTTAGAGCTGGTACTATGCAGTTGAGGTAATCAGGAAGTTCGTTGTATAGAAATAAGTAATTCCTTTCTGTTTTGAAGCCCACTCACTATCCACAATGAAATGCTTAAAATTGTTAAGTTGCCTTTCTCTTTAGATGTGTGTCATGAAATTTTGGAATGGAGTTTTGCCAAACAGCATGAAGGAACTCTCCATTGAATCAAAAATATTTATTAACTTATATCTAAATATAACATAGGAGGGTATGAACGATGGACAGAAATTCAGTCAGGAATAGAATCACATATGGCCTCCTTCACCCTCACTGCCTGATGGAGCAGCATGCATAGTAATAACCCAGAAGGACAGTGAAATGTATATTCCAAATGAAAGTTCAGAGCTAATGAGGACTTGGGTTTACATACAATTTTCCAACTAAGGGAATGTCATGACAGATTTTTTTGGATTCAACTCAATTATAACAACTTTTATTCTAGCCCCACATTTTTACTCTATAAGTGCAGTTTATTTTCCTTTTTTTACATGGAGCAAATAACTGATTCTATTTCATAATCCATTCTCCAGCTCACTTCCATTTTATGGGAATCTTTAGTCCAATACCTCTAAAAGTGATCACTGAAAAGTTTGTTTTGCTCTCTATCTGTTCCTCCCATTTTGCCTTTTTAAAAACATCAGTTCTAGGTAGATATATGCATCTTGTTTAACTTGATTCGTGTCAGCTTCCTTGCACAGAAATATATCTTCTGATTTTCCCAGAAAAGACCAAGATCTTGCATTGTTTTTTTTTTTAATTAGGCCTGGATACATAGACTACATTTTATCTGCAATAACCTGAAAGTAGTTTCCACTCTTCTTTGCAAATGTTGATCACCTTACTCATCCTAATTACCTCCTTTGATTTTCTTTAAATAGAAATCTTACCATATCACTTCTGAATTCAACAAACTCCAGTGATTCCCTGTTACCTCTAGGATAAAATATAAACATTTCTCTTTGCCTCTTAAAGCCTTTCCAGTCTGGCCCCAGCCTATATTTCCTAGTCTTATTAAATGCTTTTCCAAGACCCTGCTGTCCATACAAATTGGTGTCTTTTTCTGTTACTCATATGTGGAATTCTACCTTCTATCTCAGGGCCTTTGAAAAGAATATCTTCTATGCCTGGAATGTATGTTTGCCTCACCAATCTGTCATAGAAATCCCTCAAATACTTTGAAATGTAAAGATTTTCTGATCCATTTAACTGCTCTTGTGCCTTCATTCTCTTACTACTTTGTATCTTCCTGAGTTCAAATATAGCCTCAGATACTTCTTTACTATGTGATTCTGTGCAAGTCATTTAACCTGTTTTCCTCTATTTCTTCATCAGTAAAATGGATATAATAATAACACTTATAACTGAGGGTTATTGTGAGAAATAAATATAATAATATTTGTAAAGAACTTAGTACAGTGCCTAATATGAATGATAGCTTATTATTATTGTGTATTTATTCTTTATGTCTAGATTTATTCAAGATATACTTATATAAGTATACATTGTCTCTCCTGACAGAATGTAAATTCTTTAAGAACAAGAATTTCTCTCATTTTTTTGTCTTTATTGTCTCTTTAGCATTCAGCCTACTGCTTAGTGTATAGTAAGAGTTTAATTAATATTTATTAACTTATTGTTGTCCAATGCAATGTATCCATTAGAAATAGTGTTCTCTCATGATAAAATGTAGTTAGCTATTCCTTTAGCCATTCCATCTATTATTATTATTATCTTATTATTGTTATCAGAGTGGGCCATCTTCAGGGAGGGGAAGAATATTGTGCTTGTCCATACATTATAAACACAGAAAATATTTTAATCCAAGCTAAAATTGTGAACCAAAATTTATTTCATGAAATGACTTACAATTTAAACTTCAGATATCTATTATTGGAACTTAATTTTCAAATGATTTGCATTCCTCCCTACTCTGATAACTGCTTTGCTTGATTATGGCCAATTTTCTTTCCTTAAAATAACACAATTTCTTACCAAAAAGAAAAAGAATAGAAAAGAAATACTTGCTTAAGTTGAAATCAATATTATATGAAGTGGGTTAAATTGTAGAATTCTTTGATCACATTCCAATTTTTGACATGAGTACTGCAGAGATAATGTTATAGGATTTGTTTGATATAATTGTGTCATCGTATATTCTAATCATGTATGTATAGGCACACTCACTGGCACATTCCTGTTTATATCAGCTAAAACAGTCTAGAAAGATGAAATAGCCCACCAGGATATGGCATGAGCAGTTTTATATGCCACCATGACAGTTTATAATTCAAGAATTATTGTTAGCTTGCCATTGACAAAGAATTTTTCATCAAATAGATAGACAAGTAAAAAGAGTACTTTTATACTTAAGTAACAAAATGAAAACTGAGAGATTTTCCACAGACACAAGTCTACATATGTAATGTGGCAAATATAATCCAAAGGATCCTACCAACAATGTGGAGTATAAACATCTCCATTCGTTCTCTAGTCTTGACTTGCTCTCATCAACCTATTCTCACATTGGGGGGGGGGGGGAAAGAGAGAGAATACCACCACATTCCAACTCCTTTCAAGATCTAAAGGAAACCCTTTAAAGGGATAAGATCATAGGAAATATATTGCCCTTACTGACTTTTGAATCTCCATCCAATATGCTATCTATACAAGTCACTGAAAATAGTGATACTTTTGGATTTAAATATAAATAATATGATGATAGATGACAATGTATTAAAGCATTCACATAAATAAAAAAATTTAAAAATAATAAAAATAAAAAATAAAAAACATAATTTAAAAAAGATATGTACACCTTGATCAAACTCTCTCATCAATGTACTTAGTAGCAATGGGCAAGAATGATCAGATTAGATGGTGGGGCGGAGCCAAGATGGTGGAGTGAAAAGGTGACTTTCTGCCTCTCCTCCAATCTTCTCTCAAATCAACAATAAAATAAGCCTCTGAACTGATCTTTAAGTCAACGAACTCAGAAATATTTGGGCACGGCTCTCTGGAGAACTTCATATCAGGTTAGTCGGACCCGGATAGAGAGATAAATAGACGCCAACTGTGCAGGTCGGAAGTGAGGGTGGGACTCAGCTCGGCTCATCTTGGAAGAAATTCCAAACTCCAAACTCCAAATCCCAAACACCTGGAGTTTATCTGAGGCACTTGGGACACTCTGCCCTGATTGGGGACAGGTGTTCTGGCAGACTTGCCTTGTTTAAGGAGTAATTCAGATTTAGTCCTAGCCCCCACCGGCCCAGCACCTTAAGTCAACTCGCCGAAGTGTCCCAGGGCAAAGCGTCTTCAGCCGAGGTTTTTTTTTTCCCCTACCTT
>JAJPUD010006468.1:45253-67209 GCA_023553655.1 Myrmecobius fasciatus
GTTTTCCTTGGTGATTTCTTGAAAGATATTGTCTAGGCTCTTTTTTATTTTGATTTTAAAGTATTCCAATAATTTTTAGATTGTCTCTCCTGGATGTATTTTCCAGGTCAGTTGTGTTTTTCCAGTAAATTATTTTATATTTTCTTCTATTTTTTTCATTTTTCTTTGGTTTTGTTTGACTGATTCTTGATGTCTCATTGAGTCATTTGCTTCCATTTGTTCAATTCTAATTTTTAGTGAATTATTTTCTTCAGTTAGCTTTTTTACTTCTTTTTTAATTTGGTCAATTGAACTTTTAAATGAGTTGTTTTGTTTATTTGATTTTTCCCCATTTCATCAATTCTATTTTCTGGGGGAATTGGTCTCTTTCATTTCACCAATTCTATTTTTTAAGAAATTGATTTATTTTTCCTTTTAGTCAAATCAATTTTAAGGAGTAGTTCAGACAATTTCTGTGTTTCCTTTCCCAAAGGTCTCATTTTCTTTCCCCATTTTTCTTCTATCTTTCTTTTAAGATTCTTTTTGATTTCTTCCAAGAGAGCCTTTTGAGTTGGAAACTAACTCATTATCACCCTTCAAGGTTCCACCTCAAGACAATTTGCCTTTAAATGTCCCCATTGTTTAAAATTTTTTCTTCCCAATCTGCATAATAGCCATCTATGGTCAGAACTCTTTTTACTTTTTTTGTTCATTTTTAAAGATTGAGCTATGCTTTTAGGGCAAAGGGAAGATTGTCCCAAGCTTCCTCTATAGGCAACAGAGGATTCATGCTGCCCTGGAGCTGGAGCTGCTGACTTCTTTTCCACAACGGGTAGTCCTGGCCACATCCTGGTTGTTATGCTGGGATGTGGGGGTTCAGTATTCACCTTTTGTAGATGTATTGGATGTCTCAAAACTAGTCTGCTGATTCACTAGTTTCTAAACCACAACAGAGTAGCCACACTGCTGTAAATTGGCTAAAAGCCTCTCTCTGGATTCCCCCAACACAAGGATGTCTCTCTGCCCTGGGTCTCAGCAACCCCTGGACAATTGAGATAGACTTTTCCTGAAGTTCTTTCAAAATATCATCTTCTGGAAATTTGTTATAATCCCAATATTTGTGAATTCTGCAACTCCAAAACCTGTTCAGAAGCTTAATCTGGTATTGATTTTGAGGGAAGCCAGGAATAACTTAGGCAAAGACCTGTCTATTCCCTGCCATCTTGGTTCTATCCCCTATCCCATAGTAGAATAAAAAATGATAATTGCACATGAAACTGCAAATCTATAATGTACAACTTGCTATTTCTTTTAAAAATAGAATAATGTTATGCAAATTGTTTCTAATTTGGTTACTATTAAACACAAATATGTATATAAAATATATAAAGTCATTCTCTGTTTTACTCTATTTACTAGTTCTTTCACAACAACTCCAGTATATACAAAAATTTTGATTCCCTCTTTACAGTTGAGTAAATTGAAGCAGACAAAGCTTAATTATCTTGCCAAGAATCGTGAAGTTATTAAGTATCTAAAGCAGAATTTGGCTTCAAGTGTTCCTGAATCTTGAACCAATGTTCAATCTGCAGCTCCACCCCATTACCTACTTTGCTTGACTAAGAGCTGAAAATTCATATGATGTTCTCTTCTTTTAATCTCTCTTCCACAAGTGTATAATCTTGCACATTGTAATTATGTGATCAGAGCAACAACTATTTCATGTAGTCTTGGCTTGTCTTTTAAGGTAAGCCCTTAAAGGGAAAAAATAGGGAAGCTATTTTCCATTCTGGATACTTCAAATATAAAAGACAACCCAGGGAGATATTGTCTGGTTTTGTTTTGTTTTTGAGGGGGAATTGTTTCTTTGTTTTTATCTACACTTTACCTAATTTCTTCCTGCCTTCCTGACCTATCTGATTCTGAAGGGAAATCTGAAAATCATTTTAAATTCTTTAAATCTTAATTGTTAGGCTAATCTAATTTAGGCTTAAATAATTATAATTTGAAAATAGTAAATTCTTTCTATTTTTAGTCATTTATTCTTTAGTATATCTTCTCCACCTTCTTTTTCTTTCTTTTTTTTCAAACCTATAATATAGAGTAAGATTCTACCCATTTGCTTGATTTTATTCCTTCTGGATACAATAGGATTCTGATGGGATGCTTGTATCTTCTGTCCCTATTTGAAAGTGTTTTATCATCATTTAGCTTATTCTAATTATTAGAATATATTTGTTTATAGGTTTCTCTTCTCTTAAGTGTTTGTATTTTAAAGATCCTAACCAACTCTTATTTTAAAATAGCATTAATGTTTAAAATAATAATTCACTTATAGGTTATTTTGATTTTCTCCCAAAGGGTACAATTCTTTTTTTCTTGATTGCAAGCTTTTTTCTTTTTTCTTTTGGAATTCCATATTAAAAAACCCCTATTTTTTGGTTGTTGCAGTGTAGTCTTTTGTGGATCCATAATTCTTGAAAACACACACATTTATACATATACACATAGATACACACACATACTTATGTGTTTATATATGTGTATATGTATCTATCATATTTGTATTTTTTATTTTTTTCAAATTTTAATTAGTGCATTCTCTCTGTTTTCTAATAGATCTAAGTAGTTTTCTATCTAGGTTGTTGTTTTTTTTTAATCACAACTTTCAGGATTCCAATAATTTTCTCCTCAATTTTAGGTGACTTTTTTATCATTTTAAATAAATACATTAAATTTCCTTCTATTTTTCCACCTTTTAATTTTGTTGTAATATTTCTTATTGTCTGATGATATAAATGAATTATCTTCAATTCTATTTTTTAAAAGATTTATCAATTGCTTGGTCAAAATTTTTCATCTTTGTTTTAAGGTACTTGTTTTCTTTCATTTTTTAACCTTTTAGAGTTTTAATTTCATTTAAAATGTTACTTTTTGTATCATTTCTTATAGTCATTCTTGAGAAACTTCAAGCAAGTCATTCTTTTCTCTGAGACTGTCCTGGAGTTACTCTTTTCTTTTGGGTCTACATTATGGTCATTATGGACTTTTCTTAACCAAGATTATTTGTTTCTTGTATTAGATTCTAGACCAGAACTTGTATCTTTTGTTCTAACTCTCCTATCTCCTATACTCTTGAAAGATATGAGCAGCCCCTACTTTGTCTTCAATGTAGTGATTAATACTAGGTCCTATCCTTTTTAGGAATTCCTGGATTTTTAGCTCAGTCACTTTGTTTTCTGCTGAGGTTTTTATCTCTAATTCGTATCTGTCTTCCTCTTCCTCTTGAATAATCTTAAAGTGCATCTCTTGTTAAGCCTCTAACAAATCCGATCAGATATTGCCAATTCTTCTGATGCCAAACCTCCTTCAAGAAGTCAGGGGCTTTGATTGAAAAGTATGTCTGTGGCCTCTTTCACAAGTGTGATTTTCTTTTCCTTGACCGAGAGCAAGTAATTTCTGACAAAAGTTACTAATATATAAAAAGTGAACTATTTACAATGAAGTTCTGAAACAGAACTTGGGTATCTATTGGGTATGGAATTCTTAAATATGGAAGAATTGTTGATAAAAGTCTAACACCTAGTATTAAATCATTAATCTTAGTCTGAGATTATTATATGATACTCAGGCAGTTTCTTCTTTTTGATTTAAGTCTGCATTTAAATAAAATTAGGCAAATATAACCAGAACTTATCATCCACAGAAGCCAAGACAAGACAAGAAAAATAACACTGCAGAGGATTCTGCCAAAATTTTAACCAAGAGTCAATTGTTTCTCATTTTTTATTGCCATGTCATTCCAGGAAATTTAACCAATAACAATATAGCTAGGAAATTATAAATCTTGGGAATTTATTCAATTGTCTAAGTCTGTGAAATAACTAATAAAAGGGACTTGGCCCACAAAAACATACCCCAAAATGCTATCAACATAGTATGTATTTTCTATTTTTTAAATTGAATTTACCTCTGAGATTTAGGCTTCTGTGCCAAAATTCTAATTGTTTACACAATCATATTTTGTAATATTGCAGTCCAACTTCACAAAAAGTATTAGAAATAGAACAGAAGACCAAACCCAGATGTCTATTTAAAAATGTCAATATATAAAGATAAATGCTACTTGTCTATTGAAAAAAAAATTCTATCTCCCATTCACAAAAAATTAGCCTGAAGACCTTCTAAAAATGAAAACAAAATATCCAACATTGCAAAGCTATATGCATTGAACAGAATGTTTCTATTTATATTACAGATACCAACTTGAAGAGCTTGGATTTATAACCTCAAATATATTTTGGATGAGGATAAATAGCCTAAAGAAGGAAAGTACATTTGGATTTAGATTATCTCCATGGAACATAGACATTAAAAACTCAGATTAGTTAGCCTATTAATTGATTTAGATATTGGCAGCAAATGGACATTTTCCCCCATTAAATACATTTGTGGGCTGAGGCAAATTTCCAAGCCATTTCTAAAAGTGCCACTGACTAGGAAAATAGTTTATCCATGTATTGGTTAATGCCAACTATGACAGTATCCTCCATTATACTTAAATCAAGAAATGCCTTCTACTGTACTTATTTTTGGCTAAACTTAGAGTATTTTACTTGAACTCTTTAACATTATAGGATGTTATTTTTTTTAAAGTTTCCACTAAACAAGATAATCCTACAAATTGTTGAGAAATATGCTTTGTTATTTGAGATCTTGTACAAGTCAACAATTATTAAATAAAAGTAGTAATCATCAAATATTGATTGGTTTTGGGGGGCAGAGCCAAGATGGTAGAGAGGACATATGTTTCTTTCTGACCTTCTCCTACTACCCCACAGACTAAATGCCAAATCCAGCCTCTGAATTAACTCTAGACTGGTAGAATCCAGGAATATTGGAAGTGTAACAAATTACCAGCAAAAAACACTTTTAAAGATTGTTTAAAAAAAAAAGGTCTGTTTCAAGTGGGCAAGGGAGTAAAATGTAAGCAGCAAAGAACCAGGGCAATGAGGGCTCTGCAAGGCAGTGTGGATTTCACATGGTGGAGAATCTACAGGGAAGAATCTACAGCAGTGCTGGCTACTCAGCCCCAGGTGCAAGCCATTAGATCAGCAGAGAAATTGTAAGACATCCAACACAAGCACAAAAAAATAAATAGTGAGACCCAAAAGGCCAGAATCTCACAGGAACTGGCTATGCCCACCCAGAACCAGGAGTGAGTCAGCACTGATCCATCTCAGTAGCTGCTATTTATAGAAGAAGCTTGGACAACTTCACTGCCCTAAAAGCAGTGTTTTTTACTTGTTTTTTAAATGAGCAAAAAAGTAAAGAGAACTCTGACCATAAATAGTTTTTATGGTGAAAGAGAAGAACAGATTTCAAACCCTGAGAAGACTAAAAGCAGATCGTCTCCAGATGAAACCCCAAAGGGTGATATAAACAGCTCCCCATTGCACAAAGCTCTCCTAGAAGAAAATATAAAATATCTTAAAAGAGAGCTGAAAGAAAAATGGGGAAAGGAAATGAGAACTTTACAAGAGGAGTTGGAAAAGGCAATACAGAAATTATCTGAAGAAAATTCACTACAAAATAGTGAGATGGGAAAAGCATATAACTCCTTAAAAATAAATTTGACAAAATAAAAAAAAAGAAAACAATTCCCTGAAAAACAGAATTTGTGAAATGGGAAAAAATGCATGGAACAAAACAACTTATTTAAAAATTCAATTGGACAAATACAAAAAGAAGTAAAAAAATTAAATAAAGATAACAATTCACTAAAAATCAGAACTGAACAAATGGAAATGAATGACTTAATGAGACATCAAGAATCCTTCAAGAAAAACCAAAAAACTGAAAAAATAGAAAAAAATATCTAAAATACCTACTTGGGAAAACAACTGACCTGGAAAATAGATCTAGGAGAGAGAATCTAAAATTTATTAGACTTCTGGAAAATCATGATGAAAAAAGAGCCTGGATACTAATTCCAGGAAATCATCATAGAGAACTGCCATAGAATCATAAGGTAAAATAGCCAATGAAAGAATTCACCGAACACCTACGGAAAGAGACCCCAAAATTAAAACTCCAAGGAATAGTGTGGCTAAATTTCTGAATTCTTGGAACACGGAAAAAATATTACAAGCTGCCAGAAAAAAAAAAAATTCAAATACCGAGGAGCCACAATAAGGATTACTCAGGATCTAGCAGCTTCCACCTTAAAGGACTAAAGGGCCTTGAATCTGATATACAGAAAAGCAAAGGAACTTGGAATGCAGCCAAGAATAATCTACCCCCCACGAAACTGAGCATTTTCTTTCAAGGAAGAAGCAGACTTTCAATGAAACAAGTGATTTCCACTCATTTCTGATGAAAAGACGAGAGCAAAAGAAAGAATTTGACCAAAAATAAAAGGAGCAATTAATAAAAGTAAAAAAAAAACTATTTAATTAATTAATAAAACTTCATTGGTTTTATAAAAAAGCCAACAAAATAGATAAACCTTTGGTTTATTTGATTAGAAAAAAGGAAAGAGGAAAACCAAACTGTTAATATTAAAAATGAAAAGGGGAACTTCCCACCAATGAAAAGGAAATTAGAGCAATAATTAGGAGTTACTTTGCCTAACTATATGCCAATAAATTTGATAACCTAAGTGAAATGGAGGCATACCTACAAAAATAAAGACCATCCAGATTAACAGAAGGGGAAATGAATTACTTAAATAATCCCATCTTAGAAAAATAAATAAAACAAGCTATTAATCAGTTCCCTAAGAAAAAAATCCCCAGAACCAGATGGATTTACATGTGAATTCTACCAAACATTTAAAGAATAAATAACTTCAATACTATATAAACTAGTTGAAAAAATAGGGAATGAAGAACTCCTACCAAATTCCTTTTATGATACAGACATGATCATGATACCCAAACCAGGTAGGATGAAAACAGAGAAAGAAAACTATAGACAAATCTCCCTAATGAGTAATGATGCAAAAGTCTTAAATAAAGTATTAGCAAAGAGATTACAGAAAATCATCCTCAGGATAATACACCATGACCAAATAGGGTTTAAACCAGGAATGCAGGGCTGGTTTAATATTAGGAAAACTATTAGCATAACTGACTATATCAATAACCATATTAACAAAAACCATATGATTATCTCAATAGATGCAGAAAAAGCATTTGATAAAATCCAATACCCATTCCTATTTAAAACACCAGAGAGTATAAGAATAAATGAACTTTTCCTAAAAATAGTCAGTAGCATATATTTAAAACTATCAGCAAGCATCATATGTAATGGGGATAAACTGGAACCATTCCCAAATAAAATCCCCCCAAAATTTTGTAGAAACAAGGTTGCCCACTATCACCATTACTATTCAACATTGTATTAGAAATGTTAGTTTTGGCAATAAGAGAAAAAAAAATAGATTAAAGGAATTAGAGTAGGTCATGAGAAAACCAAATTATCACTCTTTGCAGATAATATGATGGTCTACTTAGAGAACTCTAGAGAATCAACTAAAAAACTATTAGAAATAATCCACAACATTAGCAAAGCTGTAGTATACAAAATAAATCCATACATCATCAACCTTTGTATACATTGCTAACAAAATCCAACAGCAAGAGATACAAAGAGAAATTCCATTTAAAATAACTGTCAATAGTATAAAATATTTGGGAATCTATCCGCCAAGGGAAAGTAAGGAACTATATGAGCAAAACTGCAAAACACTTTCCACACAAATAAAGTCACATTTAAACAATTGGAAAACTATCTAGAGTTCTTGGATAGGCCAAGCGGATATAATAAAGTTGACAAGACGCCATAAACTAATCTATTTATTTAGTGCTATTCCAATAAAACTCCCAAGAAACTATTTTACTGACCTAGAAAAAAACAACAAAATTCATCTGGGAAAACAAAAGGTCAGGTATTTCAAAGGAATTAATGAAAAAAAAAAGCAAATGATGGTGGTCTACCTGTACCAGATCTAAAACTCTATTATAAAGCAGCAGTCATCAAAACCATTTGGTACTGGCTAAGAAACAGAGTAGTTGATCAGTGGAATAGGTTAGGATCACAGGACAAAATATTCAATTACTATAGTAATCTAGTGTTTGACAAACCCCAAACTCCAGCTTTTGAGATAAGAACTCACTATTTTACAAAAACTGCTGGAAAAATTAGAAACCAGTATCACAGAAACTAGACATTGACCCACACCTAACACCATATATCAAAATAAGGTCTAAATAGGTTCATGATCTAGACATATTATAAAAAAAATTATAAGAACATAGGATAGTTTACCTTTCAGATCTGTGGAGAAGGAAGGAATTTGTGACCCAAGAAGAGGGAGAGATCATTATTGATCACAAAATATGTAATTTTGATTATATTAAGTTAAAAAGTTTTTGTACAGACAAAACTAATGCAGATAAGATTACAAGGAAAGCAATAAACTGACAAAATATTTTTACATTAAAAAGTTCAAATAAAGGCCTCACTTCTATAATATAGAAAATTAACTCAAATTTATAAGAATTCAAGCCATTCTCCAATTGATAAATGATCAAAGGATATGAACAGACAATTTTTACATGAAGAAACTGAAACTATTTCTAGTCATGTGAAAAGGTGCTCCAAATCACTATTGATCATAGAAATACATATATTGGATTTATCATAGATTTAAACATATTTAACATGTGTTGGATTACCTGCCATCCAGGGGAGGGGGTGGGTGTAAGGAGGGAACAATTTGGAACAGAAAGCTTTGCAAGGATCAGTGTTGAAAAATTACCCATGCATGTGTTTAGTAAATAAAAAGTTTTAATAAACAATTTTTTTAATTTAAAAAAATATACAGGCTACTTCAAAAGCTGTTATGCAAATCCAGGAAAAGGGTCATAAAGTAAGAATAAAACATGAACTAGAATTGTAACTTCATGAATATAAAGAACTTTATGGATATAAAAGGTTTTGCATAAATAAAAAGGAATACTCAGGTTTTGAAAAAAATGTTGATTGGTTTTAATATTATCATGCCAAATGCTACTAATACCAGGCTTAACTCACAATTTCATAGAAGGCTTTGTTACAAAAGTAAAGTGATACCCTTTGTAAACACTCTATTTGGTGTCATTCCTAATTCACACAGGATAGATACCCAAGTGACGATTAGAATTTTGTCCATGTGGTACATGGGCATAGTGCTGGATAATTGCATTGACATACTTATTATATCTAATTCAATATGAGTCAAAAACAGATATTAAAAACTTACTGTTGTTTAAGGTTCTATTTCAGAATGTTTCATAATGAAATTTCATAATGAACAGTATATGGGTACAATTCCTAATGTTAGAGAGTTCATGCTTTTTTTATTTAAAAAGGCCTTTTAAAATGTCTATAACATAATAAATAATAATAAAGAGGAATTGTTTTACATGGGACAAAAATAGTTGGATTGGTGATACAAAGGTTCATTAAATTGGGGACAGAAGGACAGATGACAATACAGAGAAGAAAAGGGTCTGGTCCGTTCTATTCCAATCCTCAAGACTGCAAAGCAAAATTAGGGATTGCAATTAAGGCTAGTTGTGCCACTTGGCTATTAGAAGACTGTGAGGAAAATTGTAGTAAGAGTTTCTGCTACAAGGAGGAAATATTTCATACCTGGGTAAAGAATGGAGAACCATGTTCCCCTAATTATTGATATACTATTAACAAAATTAACAAAAAATACTTTGGTGGATTAGTTTTAGGATACTGAAAAGAGAGGCATCTTCCACAGGTTCACAGAACCAACACATGCAAAAGTCAGGACCTGAATCTTGGTCTTTTTAGCTCCAAGGTCAATAGGCTATCTATTATATAACACTTCCTTTCAGGTAGATTCAGGAAAAGGTTAAACTAACCCAAAAGAAAGAATTTCAACAATGCTTTGAGCAATGGTAGCAACACTGAATAGGTATAGATTCACCCAATGAAATTATGTTGAAGAACAGATCAGAAACAGGTAAAAATTCCAATAAATTACTCAGAAATTAGCCACTATATTTTATTTTAATTTAACTTTATTTTTTGAACATATGCATGGATAATTATCATTAGCCCTTGCAAAACCTTGTTTTCCAATTTTCTCCCTTTCACTCATGCCCTCCCCTAGAAAGCAAGTAGTCTAAGACATGATAAATATGGTTAAAAAAATGTGTTAAATTCAATGTATAAATACATATTTATACAATTATTGTGCCGCACAAGAAAAATCAAACCCAACCAGTAAGAAAAAAAAAAAAAGATATGCAAAATAAAATGTAAGCAAACAACAAAAAGAGTGAAAATACTATGTTGTGAACCACACTCAGTTCCCACAGTCCTTTCTCTGGGTGTAGGTGGCTCTCTTCATGGCTGAACAATTGGAACTGGTTTGAATCATCTCATTGTTGAAGAAAGCCACATCCATCAGAATTGATCATCATGTAATCTTGTTGTTGCTGTGTATAATGATCCCCTGGTTCTTCTCATTTCACTTAATATCAGTTCATGTAACTCCCACCAGGCCTTTCTGAAATCATCCTGCTGGTCATTTCTTACAGAACAATAATATCCCATAACATTCATATACCATAGTTTATTCAGCCTTTCTCCAACTGATGGGTAAATATTCAATTTCCAGTTTCTTGCCACTACAAAAAGGGGCTGCCACAAACATTTTTTTTCATGTGGGTCTCTATCCTTCCTTTAAGATCTTTTTGGGATATAAGGCCAGTAAAGACACTGCTGGATCAAAAGGTATATAGTTTGATAACTTTTTTAGCACAGTTTCACATTGCTTTCTAAAATGATTAGATCAGTTCACAACTCCACCAACAATGTATTAGTGTTTCAGTCTTCCCCCATCCCCTCCAACATTCGTCATTATCTTTTCCTGTCATCTTAGCCAATCTGACAGGTGTGCAGTGGTATCTCAAAGTTGTCTTAATTTGCATTTCTCTGATCAATAGTGATTGAGCACTTTTTCATATTTCAGAAATAGTTTCAATTTCTTCATCTGAAAATTGTTAATATCTTTTGACCATTTATCAATTGGAGAATTAGCCATGATATTTTATCAGCACACATCTTATATAACCAACCTCCAGATTTTGCTATTGATCAGTTGTTTTCAGTCATGTCCAGCTCTTCATGATCCTGTTTTGTGTTTTATTGGCAAAGAGAATGGAAATTTGCCATTTCCTTCTCCAGTTCATTTTATATATGAGAAACTAAGGTAAATGGGGGTAAGTGACTTGTCCAGGATCATACAGATAATATCTGGGAATAATTTGAACTCAGGAAGAATCTCCTTAATTCCAAGGCCAGTATCCTATCCACCGTGCCAACTGGCTGCCTCAAAGACTCTAAATATATCTCAATAAAATGTTTTTTTCTAAACTCAGTTTTCCCCCTTTAAAGGGAAGAAGAATTTGTTCTTTAGAATTTTTATTTCTTAGAGAATTATAATATGATGAAGTAAAATTATACATTATTTCTTTTTTTTTTTGCAAATATATTTCTATAACTTTCTAGTTCCTGGACTGTTGGGTTTTGAGAGATGCCATAAAGATGTCTTCCTTGAGAATGACCAAACCTTTTACCTTGCCATTTTAGTGATGTTTTTAACTTGACTTCAAAACTTTTAGGAAAGAGGAGAATGAAGAGATTCTGAACTACACTCTATAGAGATGAAGGGTAGTGGATATAGTTGAACATATTTATCTGATTCTGAGTGCCTACTTCCCCATTCTCCCTCCCTTGTGACTTCAGTGAGTTTGAGGAGATTATAGATGAGACACTGAGAAGGAAAATAAGCACTCAGTAGATCAGAAGTCAGACAGTTTATTACTCACAGGCATGCAAGGATGCAGTTCTCCAGACTTAAGTCTGATATGCACACAAGCATTGACTCAAATGTACTATGGGATGTGTATGCCAATTGAAAGCCCAAATCTCTTTGTCTCTGCTTTTATATCTGATTCTTGTTGCTAGATAGATTCATAGAGACTGAGTGCAAAGAAACCCTTAGCAGTCAACAGATAGTCTATACTGAAACTCCATTATTGACCACAAAGGCATTGTAATTAGGAAAGTTTACTAATCTTGCATGCATGGATTAGTTGAAGTTTGCTAAATTGATTTTAAACAGAAGAGCTTTTTATTCCTTATCTAGATGAAGTTGTAGAACAAAAAGAAAAAGGATACAGATAAATGTCCCAGTACATAGATGAGTTAAACATTGGCCAAATATTCAATCACGTCTGTCATCTAGATCCCAGAAATAAACTAATCCTTCAGTGGAGTACTATTGGAGAATTATGACCATCAAAGCATATAGGATGGACTAAGACTACAAATAAGAAAGCTGACTGGGTGTTAGTGGAGTTTAATTTCTAGGAATCCCTAGGAGTAACTCATTTTCTCACCTCTCATTAAGACATTTTCCCAAAGCCCCCAATTCCCAAGTAAATTTTGGGGTATTTGCTACTATCCTATGGAGATACACATGTTCTATCCTGGTTACTAGGCAAAAGTAGCTAATGATCATGTGCCTAACATTTTGTATCCACATTTCTAATAAATGTGAAGTCTAGAAGTTGCCTAATGTCTATTAGGCAAGGGGATAGTGCTGGATAATTGCATTGATATATGTATCATATCTAATTCATATGAGTCAAAAACAAATATTAAAAACATTGTGTTTAAAGTACTATGCTAGACTCAGATATAATGAACAGTAATGGGTACAATTCATAACCATAGAGAATTCATTTTTTAAAAGCCACTTAGAAAGACTATAAAATAATAAATAGTCATAAATGGGAATTGTTTTACATGGGACAAAAATAGTTGGATCAGTGATACAGAGGTTCATTACACTGGGGACAGAAAGGCAGATAACAATACAGAGAAGAAAAGTGTCTGGTCTACTCTAATCCTCATCTTTTATAGATGCAAACTAGGAACTGGGTCTCATTGCAAGTCAAAATTAGGGATCACAATTAAGGCTAGTTGTACCACAGTGCTATCAGAGAACTTAGAGGAAAGGGAGAGTGAGAGTGTCTGCCACAAGCAAGAAGTATTTCATGCTTGGGGGTGAGGTGGGAAGAGGTGGATAACCATGTTATCCTAATTATTGACACACTAATAATGCCCTCCAAGACACTGGAGCTTCAAGTTTGACTATCTTTGCCCTAAATTTTGCCATTTTAGTCTGAGGTAGTTTGGGTACAATTTACCATAACTAGAAACATGTGGAGAGTTTTTTCATCATCTACCCATGGGTATACATGAGCTCTAAACCTCATTTACATAGACTCAACTCAGTTATATAAGCCCAACTCAACTTTGTTGCATTTAGCTTTTTTCTATCTTTCATGCTACAAGATATAATGAATAAATATTAAAAAGATTAAAAAATAATTAAAGCTTATTATTGTTATCCTTTGTTCATTTTAGTCCTGGGATTACTCAGATACTAAGATTCCAGAAAGAGCCATGTTATCTCCAGAAAGAGAAAACTTACATGAAAAATGAAGAACAAATCCATAGCACCTGCCTCAACCTAAGATGTTCCAATTTGTATCAGTCCTACCTAACAAGGGCAGTGGACCATTTTCAATGTTTAGTTACCCTCATGTTAAATATATGTTATATACATATATATATATATATATCATATTACATCATTCAAAAGATGTTTCCTCCCAATAAACTAGTAATGTCTATTATGTACGAGGCACTGTACTAAGCAATAGGGATACCAAGAAAGGCAAAAACTAAGACAAAAACAAAACAAAACAAAACAAACAAAAAAAAAAAAAACGAAGAAAACCACTTCCTGATCTCAGAACATTCATAGACTAATTATAGAAACAATCTGCAAATAACCTTATGCAAATAAATATATAAAGGATAAATTGTAAGTAATCTCAAGAGGGCAGGCACTAAAATTGTCTCTATTAAAGAAAAATTCCCAAACAGTTAAGAACACTTATCTTGGGAATGAGATATATGGTTATATGTAATGAGCTATTTTTCTTTCAGAGATATGATATTTCTTTGATTTCTGTGTTTTCTAGTGAATGTGGTTTTCACTATTCAAATTTTAATTACTTTATTTTGACAGTCTTTCCTCTGGCTACTTCCAGAATTCCTTGTTTGATAGAGAACAATCCAAGTATAGAACTTGACTAAAGAAAATAACTCCTTAAAAATATAATTTGAAAAATGGAAAAAGAAAAAAACTTTAGAATTGTAGAAATGGAAAAAATAACCACTGAATAAAACAACTTCTTTAAAAGTATAATTAGGCAAATGCAAAAGGATGTTTAAAAGCTAATTAAAGAAAAGAATTCACTAAAAACTATAATTTGACAAATGGGAGTTAATGTCTCAACAAGACATCAAGAATCAATCAAACAAAACAAAACAAAATTTTAAAATAGAAGAAAATATATAATACATCATTGGAAAAATAATTGACCTGAAAAATTAGATCCAGGAGAGAGAATCTAAGAATAACTAGACTACCTGAAATTCATGAAAGAGAAAAAGAGAATGGACAACTATTTTTAACAGATCAATAAGGAAAATTCCCCTGATATCCTAGAACTGAAAGTTAAAATAGTCATTGAAAGAATTCACCAATCAACTCCTGAGACACCAAAATGAAAACTACAATGAATATTGTAGAAAAATTCCAGAATTATCATATAAAAAAGAAAACACTGCAAGTAGCAGAAGGACACAATTCAAATATTATCAAGGAGCCACAATCAGGAATATCCAATGTAATGGACTTCCACATTAAAGGATCAGAAGAGCTGGAATATGAAATTTCAGTAGGACTGGAGTAGGAATAGGAGTTCAAAGGAGCTTGTACTACAACCCTGAATCAACTACTAAGCAAAATTAAGCATTATCTCAGGGGAAAAAATAGACATTCAATGATATAAGGGATTTTAAATCACTTCTGTTTAAAAGACCAGAGCTGAACAGAAAATTTGATCTCCAAATAAAACAGCCAAGAGAAACATAAACAGAAAAAATGTTTTTCTAAATTGTCCCTATATAGGCAAATGATACATGTAACTCTTGACAACTGTATCTTTTTCAGGGCAGTTAGAAGAGGTATACTTAGTGCTTATAGGTATAAATTGACTTTAATGTAACTATGTAAAAAATTAGGAGTGAAAAAGGAATTGTACTGGGAGAAGAGAAAAGGGGGGTGTAAAATGGGGCAAATTGCATCACAAGAAGAGGCACAAAAGACTTATTATAGTTAAGGGAAAGAAGGGAGGGGGATGAGCATTGTGTTTATCTTAATCTAATCAGATTTGGCTTAAAGAAAGAACATCATATATATTTAATTTTATATAGTAACTTGTCTCACCCTATAAGAAAGTAGGAGAGTAAATGGCAAAGGAAAGGGGGAGGCTAATAGAAGGAGTATCAGGGGAAAGGGATAACAAAAGTGAGGTTTGAAAAAAGAGAGGGCAGATTGTGAGCAAGGAAAAGCTAAAAAGAGAGAGAAAATTATAACTTGGGAAATTGAAAATGGTAGGAAATACAGAGTTAATTGTCTTAACTATGAATATAAATGGAATTAACTCTCCCATAAAATGGAAATGAATTGCAGAGATTAAAAGTCAGAATCCTACAATATGTTACTTACAAGGAACATGTTTGAAGCAGGAAGATGAATACAGAATAAAGGTGAAAGTCTGTAGCAAAATCTATTATGCTTCAGCTAAATAAAAAAGAAAAAAAAAGAGTAGCAATCCTGATTTCAGATCAAGCAAAAGCAAAAACAAATCTAATTAAAAGAAATAAAGAAGGAAGCAACATCTTGCTAAAGGGTACCATAGATAATGAAATAATATCAATAATAAACATATATTAACTAAGTGCTATAGCACCCAAATTCCTTGAGTTGAAGTTGTGAGTTAAAAGAAGAAATAGGCAGTAAACTATATAAGAGGGAATTTTAAAAATTCCCTCTTAACAAAACTAGATGAATCTAACGACAAAATAAATAAGAAAGAAGTTAAGGAAGTGAATAGAATTTTAGAAAACTTGAGTATAATGGACCTTTAGAAAAATTTGAATATGGATTGAAAGGAATATAGCTTTTTCTCAGTAACAAAGACAGAAAAATTAGCCATGTATTAGGGCATAAAAACTTTGCAACCAAATGCAGAAAGTCAGAAATTATAAAGGCATCCTTTTGAAATCATGATGCAATAATTTTTTTTATTAAAAGTTTTTTATTTACAAAACATATGAGTGATTTTTCTACATTGAATTTGCAAAAATTTTTTCCCAAGCTTTTCCCCTCCTTCCCCCCATCCCCCCACCCCTGGATGACAGGTAATCTAATACATGCTAAATATGATAAATTATATGACAAATCCAATACATGTATACATATCTATACAGTTATCTCACTGCAAAAGAAACATCAGATCTAGAAAGAGAAGAAAAAAACAACCTAAGAAGGAAAACAAAATGCATGGAAATATTCACAGAAAGCATGAAAATACTGTGTTGTGGTCCATACTCAGTTCCCACAGTCCTCTCCCTGGATGTATATGACTGTCTTCATCGCTGAACAATAGGAAATGGTTTAAATCACATCATTGTTGAAGAGAACCATGTCCATTTGAATTGATCATCGTATAGTCTTGTTGCTGTGTATAATGTTCTCCTGGTTCTGCTAATTTCACTCAGCATCAGTTCATGCAAGTCTCTTCAGGCCTCTCTAAAATCATCCTGCTGGTTGTTTCTTACAAAACAACAATATTCCATAACATTCATATACCATAATTTATTCATCCATTCTCCAGTTGATGGGCATCCTTTCAATTTCCAGTTTCTCGCCACTACAAAAAGGGCTGCCACAAACATTTTTGCACATGTGGGTCCCTTTCCTTCCTTTAAAATCTCTTTGGGATACAGGCCCAGTAGAAACACTGCTGGGTCAAAGGGTATGCACAGTTTGATAACTTTTTGAGCATAGTTCCAAATTGCTCTCCAGAATGGTTGGATCCGTTCACAGTTCCACCAACAATGTATGTGTCCCAGTTTTCCCACATCCCCTCCAACAGTTATCATTATCATTTCCTGTCATTTTAGCCAATCTGACAGGTGTGTAGTGGTATCTCAGAGTTGTCTTAATTTGCATTTCTCTGATCAATACTGATTTGGAGCACCTTTTCATGTGACCAGAAATAGTTTCAATTTCTTCGTCTGAAAATTGTCTGTTCATATCTTTTGACCATTTATCAATTGGAGAATGGCTTGAATTCTTATATATTTGAGTCAATTCTCTATATATTTTGGAAATGAGGCCTTTATCAGAACCTTTGGATGTAAAAATATTTTCCCAGTTTACTGCTACCCTTCTAATCTTGTCTGCATTCATTTTATTTGTACAAAAACTTTTTAACTTGATATAGTCGAACTTATCTATTTTGTGATTAATGATGACCTCTAGTTCTTCTTTGGTCACAAATTCCTTCCCCCTCCACAGGTCTGAGAGGTAAACCATCCTACATTGTTCTAATTTGTTTATAATATCATTCTTTATGCCTAGATCATGAATCCATTTTGACCTTATCTTGGTATATGATGTTAGGTGTGGGTCAATGCCTAATTTCTTCCATACTAGTTTCCAATTATCCCAGCAGTTTTTGTCAAATAGTGAGTTATTATCCCAAAAACTGGGGTCTTTGGGTTTATCAAACACTAGATTACAATTGTCATTGAGTATTTTGTTCTGTGAACCTAACCTATTCCACTGATCCACTACTCTATTTCTTAGCCAGTACCAAATGGTTTTGGTGACCACTGCTTTATAATATAGTTTTAGATCTGGTACAGCTAGGCTACCCTCATTTGCATTTTTTTTCATTAATTCCCTTGAAATTCTTGACCTTTTGTTTTTCCAGATGAATTTTGTTGTTATTTTTTCTAGGTCAGTTAAATAATCTCTTGGGAGTTTTATTGGTATAGCACTAAATAGATAGATTAGTTTAGGTAGTATTGCCATCTTTATTATATTCGCTCGACCTATCCAAGAGCACTTGATGTTTTTCCAATTGTTTAGATCTGACTTTATTTGTGTGGAGAGTGTTTTGTAGATTTGGTCATATAGATCCTGACTTTCCCTTGGCATATATATTCCCAAATATTTTATACTATCGATAGTTATTTTGAATGGAATTTCTCTTTGTATCTCTTGCTGTTGCATTTGGTTGGTGATGTATAAAAATGCTGATGATTTCTGTGGATGTATTCTGTATCCTGCACCTTTACTAAAGTTGTGGATTAATTCTAATAGTTTTTTAGTTGATTCTCTAGGGTTCTCTAAGTAGATCATCATATCATCTGCAAAGAGTGATAATTTGGTTTCCTCATGACCTACTCTAATTCCTTTAATCTCTTTTTCTTGTCTTATTGCCAAGGCTAGCATTTCTAATACAATATTGAATAGTAATGGTGATACTGGGCAACCTTGTTTCACCCCTGATCTTATTGGGAATGCTTCCGGTTTATCACCATTACATATGATGCTAGCTGATGGTTTTAAATAGATGCTACCAACTATTTTAAGGAAAAGTCCATTAATTCCTATACTCTCTAATGTTTTTAATAGGAATGGATGTTGGATTTTATCATATGCTTTTTCTGCATCTATTGAGATTATCATGTTTTTTGTTAATTTGGTTATTAATATAGTCAATTATGTTAATAGTTTTCCTAATATTGAATCATCCCTGCATTCCTGGTATAAATCCTACTTCGTCATGGTGTATTATTCTGGGAATGATTTTCTGTAATCTCTTTGCTTATATTTTATTTAAGATTTTTGCATCTAGGAAAGTGACGAAGATGGCGGAGTGAAAAGGTGACTTTCTGCCTCTCCTCCAATCTTCTCTCAAATCAACAATAAAATAAGCCTCTGAACTGATCTTCAAGTCAACGAACTCAGAAGTATTTGGACACTGCTCTCTGGATAACTTCATATCAGGTTAGTCTGACTCGGACAGAGAGATAAATAGACTACTCCTGTGTAGGCCGGAAGTGAGGGTGGGACTCAGCTCAGCTCTTCATAGCAGAAATTCCAAACTCCAAACTCCAAATTCCAAACACCTGGAGTTAATCTGAGGCATTAGGAACACTCTGCCCTGATTGGGGGCAGGTGTTCTGGCACACTTGCCTTGTTTAAGGAGTAATTCAGACTTAGTCCTAGCCCCCACCGGCCCAGGACCTTAGTCAACTAGCCGAAGTGCCTCAGGGCAAAGATTTTTGCAGCTGACGTTTTTTTTTTCCCTACCTTAAAGAGATATCCATGCTGTCTTAAAAAAAATGATGAAGAATCAAAAGAGAGCTCTCACCATAGACAGCTTTTATAAAGAAAAAGAAGAGATGATCACCCCAGATCCAGAGGTTCCTTTAGACAAAAATCAAGAGAAAATCAGCAAGGACCATCACTGGTCCCCTTTTCAAAAGGCCTTTCTGGAAGATTGCATAAAGAACCTCAAAAGAGAGCTGGAGGATAAATGGGAAAATAAACTGAAATCAGTGCAAGAAGGATATGATGCCCTGCAAAAGAGATATGAAAAAGACACCAATTTATTGAAATATAAAATTAGTGAAGTGGAAAAAGAGTGCAATGAACAAATTGGCCAGTTACAAAAGGAGCTTAAAAAGGTAACTGAAGAAAACAACATTTTAAAAATAAGAATTGAACAAATGCAAATGAATGACTCAATAAGACTTCAAGAATCAGTCAAACAGAAACAAAAAAATGAAAAATTAGAAGAAAATATGAAATATCTCCTAGGAAAAACAACTGACTTGGAAAATCGATCTAGGAGAGACAATCTAAGGATTACTGGACTTCCTGAAAGCCATGATGAAAAAAAGAATCTAAACATTATCTTCCAGGAAATCCTGAAAGAAAACTGCCCTGAGATTGTAGAATCAAAGGGCAAAATCACCATGGAAAGAATTCACCGATCACCTCCTGAAAGAGCCCCCAAAATTAAGACCCCAAGGAATATCGTGGCTAAATTTCAGGACTATAGCACCAAGGAACAGTTTCTGCTAGCAGCTAGAAAGAAACAATTCAAATACCAAGGATTAATAATTAGAATCACACAGGATCTGTCAGCCTCCACACTGAAGGATCAAAGGGCCTGGAACAAAATATTCCGAAGGACAAAGGAACATGGATTACAACCAAGAATAACCTATCCAGCTAGAATGAGCATTATCCTTCAGGGAAGAAGATGGTCATTCAATGATATAGGTGAATTTCACCTATTTCTAATGAAAAGACCGGATCTGAACAAAAAATTCGACACTCAAACACAGAACTCAAGAGATGCATAAAAAGGTAAAAAGGAAAGGACTCTTGAGAACTTTATTTTTACTAGGGGGATACATAAAGTTTGGGGGTATAATTAACTAGATATTACTTTGATAATATGAAAAAGAGAACTAGAGGGGAAAAGGTTGTCATACTGGGGAAAAGAGGGAAAAAGTGGTAAAATAAGATCTAAAAAAAAAGGAGGTAAAAACAAGGTAAAATCACTTGAAGAGGCAGAGAAAACCTCATATAATTGAGAGAAAGAGGGGAGGGAGATGAGCATTGTGTAAATCCTACTCTCATCAGGTTGGGCTCTAAAAGTGTATATCAGACATTTGATTTCACATAGAAACTTGTCTGTTGCTAGAGGGAAGTGGGAGGGAAAGGAGGAAAAGTAAGGGACAAACTAATAGAAGGGAAGGAATCAGGGGAAAGGAGTAAAAACAGGGGGAGGGGATCTAAAGGGTGGAGTATTGTTTGGGGGAGGGGGTCATCAAAAGCAAAGTACTGAGGAGGGGGGAAGGGAGAAAGGGGAAAGGAAAGGGGAAAACATAACTTGGGTAAATAAGATGGCAGAAAATAAAGAATTAGTTATTCTAACTATGAATGTGAATGGGATGAACTCTCCCATAAAGAGGAAGCGGATATCAGACTGGATTAAAAACCAGAATCCCACAATATGTTGTCTATTAGAAACACATCTAAAACATAGTGACACATATAGGATGAAGGTAAACGGCTGGAGCAGAAAATTTTATGCTTCAAGTGAACAAAAAAAAAGCAGGGGTAGCAATCCTTCTCTCAGATCAAGTAAAAGCCAAGATAGATCTAATCAAAAGAGATAAGGAAGGAAACTATATTTTATTAAAGGGTACCATAGATAATGTAGCAATATCTATACTAAATATATATGCACCAAGTGCAATAGCACACAAATTCCTAGGGGAGAAATTAAGAGAGATGCAAAAAGAAATAGACAGCCAAACAATACTACTGGGGGATCTCAACCTTCCTCTCTCAGAATTAGATAAATCAAACTACAAAATAAACAAGGAAGAAACTAGAGAGATAAACCAATTGTTAAAAAAGTTAGGTATGATAGATCTATGGAGAAAGTTGAATGGAGACGGTAGGGAGTTTACTTTTTTCTCAGCAGTCCATGGAACTTATACAAAAATTGACCATGTGTTAGGGCATAAAAACCTCAAAATCAAATGCAGAAAGGCAGAAATAGTAAATGCATCCTTTTCAGATCATGTTGTAGTAAAAATCATATGCAATATAAGGCGAGGAGAATATAAACCAAAAGTTAATTGGAAATTAAATAATCTAATCCTGAAGAATGAATGGGTGAAAGAGCAAATTATAGACACAATCAATAATTTCATCCAGAATGACAATAAAGAGACAACATACCAAAATTTGTGGGATACGGCTAAAGCGGTTATAAGGGGCAATTTTATATCTCTAGATGCTTACTTGCATAAAATAGAGAAAGAAAAGATCAATGAACTGGGCTTATTATTAAAAAAAA
>JAJPUD010006468.1:69283-129204 GCA_023553655.1 Myrmecobius fasciatus
AAACTCCAAATTCCAAACACCTGGAGTTAATCTGAGGCATTAGGAACACTCTGCCCTGATTGGGGGCAGGTGTTCTGGCACACTTGCCTTGTTTAAGGAGTAATTCAGACTTAGTCCTAGCCCCCACCGGCCCAGGACCTTAGTCAACTAGCCGAAGTGCCTCAGGGCAAAGATTTTTGCAGCTGACGTTTTTTTTTTCCCTACCTTAAAGAGATATCCATGCTGTCTTAAAAAAAATGATGAAGAATCAAAAGAGAGCTCTCACCATAGACAGCTTTTATAAAGAAAAAGAAGAGATGATCACCCCAGATCCAGAGGTTCCTTTAGACAAAAATCAAGAGAAAATCAGCAAGGACCATCACTGGTCCCCTTTTCAAAAGGCCTTTCTGGAAGATTGCATAAAGAACCTCAAAAGAGAGCTGGAGGATAAATGGGAAAATAAACTGAAATCAGTGCAAGAAGGATATGATGCCCTGCAAAAGAGATATGAAAAAGACACCAATTTATTGAAATATAAAATTAGTGAAGTGGAAAAAGAGTGCAATGAACAAATTGGCCAGTTACAAAAGGAGCTTAAAAAGGTAACTGAAGAAAACAACATTTTAAAAATAAGAATTGAACAAATGCAAATGAATGACTCAATAAGACTTCAAAAATCAGTCAAAGAGAAACAAAAAAATGAAAAATTAGAAGAAAATATGAAATATCTCCTAGGAAAAACAACTGACTTGGAAAATCGATCTAGGAGAGACAATCTAAGGATTACTGGACTTCCTGAAAGCCATGATGAAAAAAAGAATCTAAACATTATCTTCCAGGAAATCCTGAAAGAAAACTGCCCTGAGATTGTAGAATCAAAGGGCAAAATCACCATGGAAAGAATTCACCGATCACCTCCTGAAAGAGACCCCAAAATTAAGACCCCAAGGAATATCGTGGCTAAATTTCAGGACTATAGCACCAAGGAACAGTTTCTGCTAGCAGCTAGAAAGAAACAATTCAAATACCAAGGATTAATAATTAGAATCACACAGGATCTGTCAGCCTCCACACTGAAGGATCAAAGGGCCTGGAACAAAATATTCCGAAGGACAAAGGAACATGGATTACAACCAAGAATAACCTATCCAGCTAGAATGAGCATTATCCTTCAGGAAAGAAGATGGTCATTCAATGATATAGGTGAATTTCACCTATTTCTAATGAAAAGACCGGATCTGAACAAAAAATTCGACACTCAAACACAGAACTCAAGAGATGCATAAAAAGGTAAAAAGGAAAGGACTCTTGAGAACTTTATTTTTACTAGGGGGATACATAAAGTTTGGGGGTATAATTAACTAGATATTACTTTGATAATATGAAAAAGAGAACTAGAGGGGAAAAGGTTGTCATACTGGGGAAAAGAGGGAAAAAGTGGTAAAATAAGATCTAAAAAAAAAGGAGGTAAAAACAAGGTAAAATCACTTGAAGAGGCAGAGAAAACCTCATATAATTGAGAGAAAGAGGGGAGGGAGATGAGCATTGTGTAAATCCTACTCTCATCAGGTTGGGCTCTAAAAGTGTATATCAGACATTTGATTTCACATAGAAACTTGTCTGTTGCTAGAGGGAAGTGGGAGGGAAAGGAGGAAAAGTAAGGGACAAACTAATAGAAGGGAAGGAATCAGGGGAAAGGAGTAAAAACAGGGGGAGGGGATCTAAAGGGTGGAGTATTGTTTGGGGGAGGGGGTCATCAAAAGCAAAGTACTGAGGAGGGGGGAAGGGAGAAAGGGGAAAGGAAAGGGGAAAACATAACTTGGGTAAATAAGATGGCAGAAAATAAAGAATTAGTTATTCTAACTATGAATGTGAATGGGATGAACTCTCCCATAAAGCAGAAGCGGATATCAGACTGGATTAAAAACCAGAATCCCACAATATGTTGTCTATTAGAAACACATCTAAAACATAGTGACACATATAGGATGAAGGTAAACGGCTGGAGCAGAAAATTTTATGCTTCAAGTGAACAAAAAAAAAGCAGGGGTAGCAATCCTTCTCTCAGATCAAGTAAAAGCCAAGATAGATCTAATCAAAAGAGATAAGGAAGGAAACTATATTTTATTAAAGGGTACCATAGATAATGTAGCAATATCTATACTAAATATATATGCACCAAGTGCAATAGCACACAAATTCCTAGGGGAGAAATTAAGAGAGATGCAAAAAGAAATAGACAGCCAAACAATACTAGTGGGGGATCTCAACCTTCCTCTCTCAGAATTAGATAAATCAAACTACAAAATAAACAAGGAAGAAACTAGAGAGATAAACCAATTGTCAAAAAAGTTAGGTATGATAGATCTGTGGAGAAAGTTGAATGGACGGTAGGGAGTTTACTTTTTTCTCAGCAGTCCATGGAACTTATACAAAAATTGACCATGTGTTAGGGCATAAAAACCTCAAAATCAAATGCAGAAAGGCAGAAATAGTAAATGCATCCTTTTCAGATCATGTTGTAGTAAAAATCATATGCAATATAAGGCGAGGAGAATATAAACCAAAAGTTAATTGGAAATTAAATAATCTAATCCTGAAGAATGAATGGGTGAAAGAGCAAATTATAGACACAATCAATAATTTCATCCAGAATGACAATAAAGAGACAACATACCAAAATTTGTGGGATACGGCTAAAGCGGTTATAAGGGGCAATTTTATATCTCTAGATGCTTACTTGCATAAAATAGAGAAAGAAAAGATCAATGAACTGGGCTTATTATTAAAAAAAAACTAGAAAAAGAACAAATTAAAAACCTTCAATTAAATACCAAATTGGAAATTCTAAAAGTAAAAGGAGAAATTAATAAAATTGAAAATAAGAAAACTATTGAATTAATAAATAAAACTAAGAGTTGTTTCTATGAAAAAACTAACAAAATAGATAAGCCTTTAGTTAATTTGATAAGAAAAAGGAAAGAGAAAAATCAAATTGTTAGTCTCAAAAATGATAAGGGAGAACTTTCCTCCAATGAAGAGGAAATTAGAGCAATAATTAGGAGTTACTTTGCCCAACTTTATGCCAGTAAGTTTGAGAATCTAAATGAAATGGAGGAATATCTACAAAAATATAGATTGCCCAGGTTAACAGAAGAGGATATAAATTATTTTAATAGCCCCATATCAGAAAAAGAAATAGAACAAGCTATTAACCAACTCCATAAGAAAAAATCTCCAGGGCCAGATGGATTTACATGTGAATTCTACCAAGCATTCAAAGAACAATTAATTCCAATACTACACAAACTATTTGAGAAAATAGGGACAGAAGGTATACTGCCAAATTCCTTCTACGAGACAGATATGGTGCTGATAGCTAAACCAGGTAGGGTGAAAACAGAGAAAGAAAACTATAGACCAATTTCCCTAATGAATATTGATGCAAAAATTTTAAATAAGATATTAGCAATGAGATTACAGAAAGTCATCCCCAGGATAGTACACTATGACCAAGGAGGATTTAAACCAGGGATGCAGGGCTGGTTCAATATTAGGAAAACTATCAGCATAATTAATTATATTAATAACCAAAATAACAAAAACCATATGATTATCTCCATAGATGCAGAAAAAGCCTTTGATAAAATCCAACACCTTTTCCTATTAAAAACACTAGAGAGTATAGGAATAAATGGGCTTTTCCTTAAAATGATCAGTAGCATCTATTTAAAACCATCAGCAAGCATCATATGTAATGGAGACAAACTAAAACCAATCCCAATAAGATCAGGAGTAAAACAAGGCTGCCCACTGTCACCATTACTATTCAATATTGTATTAGAAATGTTAGCTTTAGCAAT
The DNA here is from genome assembly GCA_023553655.1 of Myrmecobius fasciatus. Taxonomy (NCBI): domain Eukaryota; kingdom Metazoa; phylum Chordata; class Mammalia; order Dasyuromorphia; family Myrmecobiidae; genus Myrmecobius; species Myrmecobius fasciatus. The sequence continues at coordinate 73,126 of JAJPUD010006468.1, forward strand.
AAGAGAAGAAAAAGTGATAAAAGGAATCAGAGTAGGTAATGAAGAAACCAAATTATCACTTTGCAGATAACATGATGGTATACTTAGAGAACCCTAGAGACTCAACTAAAAAACTACTAGAAACAATTCACAACTTCAGCAAAGTGGCAGGATTCAAAATTAATCCACATAAATCATCAGCATTTTTATATATTACCAACAAAGTTCAGCGGCAAGAGATACAAAAAGAAATTCCATTCCAAATAGCAGATGATAGGATAAAATATTTGGGAAACTATCTGCGAAGGAAAAGTCAGAAACTATACGAACTAAATTACAAAACACTTTCCACACAAATAAAATCAGACCTAATCAATTGGAAAAATATTAAGTGCTCATGGGTAGGCAGAGCGAACATAATAAAAATGACAATACTACCCAAACTAATCTACTTATTTAGTGCCATACCAATCAAACTCCCAAGAAATTATTTTACAGATCTAGAAACAATAGTAGCAAAGTTCATTTGGAACAAAAGGTCAAGGATTTCAAGGGGATTAATGAAAAAAAGGCAGATGAAGGTGGCCTTGCTGTACCAGATCTAAAACTATATTATAAAGCATCGGTCATCAAAATTGTTTGGTACTGGCTAAGTAATAGAACAGTCGATCAGTGGCACAGGATAGGTTATCAGGACAATCTAGGCAATAACCTTAACAATCTAGTATTCGATAAACCCAAAGACCCCAGCTTTTGGGATAAATACTCACTCTTCGGCAGGAACTGCTGGGAGAATTGGAAACTAGTGTGGAAGAAATTGGGGCTTGACCCATACCTAACACCACATACCAAGATGGGATCTAAATGGGTTCATGATCTAGATATAAAGAGGGACTTTGTAAGCAACTTAGAGGAACGTAATATAGTTTATCTCTCAGACCTGTGGAGATGGAATAAATTTCTGTCCAAAGAAGACCTGGAACTCCTGATTGAACACCAGATGGATAATTTTGATTATATTAAGTTAAAAATTTTCTGTACAAACAAAACAAATGCGGACAGGATTGGGAGGGAAGCATCAAGCTGGGAAATCATCTTTACATTTAATGGTTCTGATAAAGGCCTCAATTCTAAAATATATAGAGAATTGTCTCATATATATAGGAATTCAAGCCACTCTTCAATAGATAAGTGGTCAAGGGATATGAACAGACAATTTTCAGATGATGAAGTTAAAACCATCTCTAGTCATATGAGGGGTTGCTCCAAATCACTATTGATCAGAGAAATGCCAATTAAGACAACTCTGAGGTACCACTACACACCTGTCAGATTAGCTAGAATGACAGGAAAAGATAACGATGAGTGTTGGAGGGGATGTGGGAAAACTGGGACACTAATACATTGTTGGTGGAACTGTGGGCGGATCCAGCCATTCTAGAGACCAGTTTGGAGCTATGCTCAAAAAGTTGTCGAGCTGTGCATGCCCTTTGACCCAGCAGTGTTTCTGCTGGGCCTATATCCTAAAGAGGTCTTAGAGGAGGGAAAGGGACCCAACTGTGCAAGAATGTTTGTGGCAGCCCTTTTTGTAGTGGCTAGAAACTCGAAACTGAAGGGATGCCCATCAACTGGAGAGTGGCTGAGTGAATTATGGTATATGAATATTATGGAATGTTATTGCTCTGTAAGAAATGACCAGCGGGATGATTTCAGAGAGGCCTGGAGGGACCTGCATGAACTGATGCTGAGTGAAACGAGCAGAACCAGGAGATCATCATACACAGCATATGTCTTCCTTTCTAGTCAATGCTTCTTATTTTTTCTTAGGATTGATTTAATATTAAATTTGTTCTGCTAACACATGGCATTCTTTTTTTTCCCCTAAACTTACAGATTTGTAACTTAAGAGAACTGTAGGTTTAAGAACCAGTTGTGAAGTAGAATGTGCACAGCTCTGGACTCCTCAGCACATAGCTTTAAGCCAGTATTTGACTCAGTGGACAGACAGGCCCCACCTTCCCTCCTAAGGGGAACAGAAGGGTCCCGAGTGTCAGGAACTTCACTTACACTTACTTGGCTCAATCAGGGCCTAAGCTGGGGCCTAAGGGGAAATCTCTTGAATTCCTGGACACAGTCTTTGGAGTGGAAGGACCAATCACATAAGACTATTCCATGAAAGGTTTTGGGGCCAAGTCCAGTCTTCTGCTTATTTGTAACCTGCATTCAAGGCAGCAGGATTTAGTGCTTGGAGCAGTGCTTCTAAACCAATCATGACAACAACTTGTGGATGAACCATTCATTGTACATGGGCCACATCCGTGCTCACATTGTAAACTGGCTGAATTGTCAGCTGGCATTGTTTTTCTTTGTGTTCAGATGTAGTTTACAAACCTTACTAACCATGATATTGGTGATTTTCTTATGGGGTGAGCTGTTCCAAGTACACAGTTATGACCAAAAATGTTCCAGTACAGTACATGATGATCAATTCTGATGGACATGGCTCTCTGCAACAAAGAATTGTCTCAAACCAGTTCCAATTGTTCACTGAAGAAAACCATATACACCCAGAGAGAGGGAAATGAAATATGGTCCACAATGTAACATTTTCATGATCTCTATTGACATTTGCTTGCATTGTGTTGCCTTTCTCTGATTCTTTTTTTTTTTCTTGTAGATAGGATGTTTCTTGCATAACTTCTCAAGCATTTCTACATTATTAGCATGTAGTGGACTTCCTGCCATCTAGGGGAGGGGAGGGGACTGGGGGTAAAATATGTAATGGAAAGCTTTGTAAAGATCATTGTTGGGGAACCACCCATACATATGTTATACAAATAAAAAGCTTTAATAAAAAAAAAGGTTTTTGCATCAATATTCATTAGGGAGATTAGTCTATAATTTTCTTTCTCTTTTTTTGTTTTACCTGGTTTAGGTATCAGTACCATGTCTGTATCATAAAAGGAGTTTGGTAGGAGTCCTTCATTCCCTATTTTTTCGAATAGTTTATATAATATTGGAGTTAATTGTTCTTTAAATGTTTGGTAGAATTCAAATATAAATCTATCTGGTCCTGGGGATTTTTTCTTAGGGAGTTAATTAATGACTTGTTCTATTTCTTTTTCTAAAATGAGACTAAGTAATTTATTTCCTCTTCTGTTAATCTGGGCAATCTATAGTTTTGTAGATATTCCTCCATTTCACTTAGGTTATCAAATTTATTGGCATAAAGTTGGGCAAAGTAACTCCTGATTATTGCTCTAATATCCTCTTCATTGGTGGAAAGTTATCCCTTTTCATTTTTGAGACTAACAATTTGATTTTCCTCTTTCCTTTTTCTAATTAAATTAACTAGAAGTTTATCTATTTTGTTGGTTTTTCATAAAACCAACTCTTAGTTTTATTTATTAATTCAATAGTTTTTTTTTTACTTTCAATTTTATTAATCTCTCCTTTTATTTTTAGGATTTCAAGTTTGGTATTTGATTGGGGGTTTTTAATTTGTTCTTTCTCTAGCTTTTTTAGTTGCAAGCCCAATTCATTGATTTTCTCTTTCTCTATTTTATGCAAATAAGCATCTAGAGATATAAAATTTCCCCTTATTACCGCTTTGGCTGTATTCCACAAATTTTGGTATGTTGTCTCATTATTGTCATTCTCTTGGATGAAATTAGTAATTGTGTCTGTAATTTGCTGTTTCACCCATTCATTCTTTAGGATAAAATTATTTAGTTTCCAATTGGTTTTTCGTCTATTTTCTCCTGGCCCTCATTCTATAAGTATCTATAACAAAAATATAGTTCTCAAGAGTTTTTTTTCTTGTTACCTTTTTATGTTTCTCTTGTGTTCTGTGTTTGTAGATCAAATTTTTTGTTCAGTTCTGGTCTTTTCAGTAGAAATAGGTGAAATTCTCCTATATCATTGAATGACCATCTTCTTCCCTGGAAGATAATGCTCATTCTAGCTGGGTAATTTATTCTTGGCTGTAATCCAAGTTCCTTTTACCCTTCGGAATATCTGATTGCATGCCCTTAGATCCTTTAAAGTAGAAGCTGCTAGATCCTGAGTGATCCTAATTGTGGCTCCCTGATATTTAAATTGTTTCTTTCTGGCTTCTCATAATATCTTTTCCTTGGTATGATAGTTCTGGAATTTAGCCATGATATTTCTTGGGGACTTAATTTTTGGGTTTCTTTCAGGAGGTGATCGTGGATTGTTTCAATAAGTATTTTGCCTTCTGGGTCTAAAATATCAGGGCAGTTTTCTTTTATGATTTCCTGGAAGATAGTCTAGGTTCTTTTTTTCATAATGGCTTTCAGGAAGCCCTATAATCCTTAGATTGTCTCTCCTAGATCTATTTTCCAGGTCAGTTGTTTTTCCTAGGAGATATTTCATGTTTTTCTCTATCTTTTCATTTTTTTTGTTTTTGTTTGACTGATTCTTGAAGTCTTGATGAGTCATTCATTTCCAATTGTTCGATTCTAATTTTTAATGTCTTATTTTCTTCAGTTACTGTTTTTAGTTCCTTTTGCAATTGACCAATTACATTTTTTTGTTCATTGAATTCTTTTTCCATTGTTTCTATTTTATTTTGCAGTGATCTCATTTCGTTTCCCCATGTTTCTTCTAACTCTCTTTTAAGATCCTTTATGTAGTCTTCAAAGAAAGCCTTGTGACTTGGAGTCCAGTTTGTGTTTCTCTTTGGGGCTTTTTCTGGAGTTGCTTTACCTTTAGGGGCCTCAGTATTTGAGGTCTGTTCTTCCCTCTCTCCATAAAAGTTGTCTATAGTGAGAGCTCTTTTTGGTTTTTTATTCATTTTTTTTAAAGGTATGAGGTCTGTTTAAGGCAAAGGTGGGACAGCTGCTTTAATTTGCCCTGGGGCAGTTCTGCTGATTGAGTTATTTCAGGAACTGGGCAGTTCTGGTGATTGAATTATGTCAGGTGCTGGGCAGTTCTGCTTTAGTTAACCCTGGGGCAGTTCTGCTGATTGAATTATTTCAGGTGCTGATCAGTCCTACTGATTGATCACCCTAGGGTGCTGTCTAATGGCAGCTAGGTCCAATGCTCATCAGGGGTTCAGTGGTTCACAATCTACCCCCCACAATAGGCAGACCCTCCAAACCACCTGCCCACAATCAGGACAGATTGGCCCAAGAGGCCCGAAGAAGACTCACAGGTGTGTGAAAAGCACAACCCTCCCACTCCTGTTTTGACTCCTGTTCCAGCTCCCTGCTCCAGCTCCCTGCTCCAGCTCCCTGCCCTGGTCTCCCTGTGCTGCAGTCTGGGTTCAGCAGACCACCCCCCTGCCCAATTAAGACAGACCTGTTTTGAAGTTCTTCCAGAGTATCTTCTTCTAGAATCGTGTTGTCCTCCAGAAATTGTGGATTTTTTTTGCTTCAAAATCAGTCTAGAGGTTTCATATGTTGTTGGTTTGAGGGACAGTTACAGGAGGTTACAGAGACTCGTGTCTGATCTCCACCATCTTGACTCCACCAATGCAATAAAAATTACAAGTAATAAAGGCCCATGAAAAAATAGGCCAAAAATTAGTTGAAAACTAAATAATTTAATCCTAAAGAATGAGTGAGTTCAATAAGAAATTGTAGAAACAATCAAAATTTCATTTAAAAGAATGAAAATAATGAGACAACATCCCATAACTTATGGGTTGCAGCTAAATCAGTTCTAAAGGGAAATTTCATATCTCTAGATGCTTAAATGAACAAAACAGAAAATGATAAAATCAATGAACTAAATATGCAACTAAAAAAAGCTAGAAAGAGAAAAACCCCACTTGAATGACAAAGTAGAAATTCTGAAAATGAGAGGAGAAATTAATAAAATTGAAAGTAAGAAAATTATTGAACTAATAAACAAAAACAAGAGTTGGTTTTATGAAAAAAAATAGATAAACATTTGGGTAATTTGATTTGTTTTTAAAAAGAAGAAAACCAAATAACCAATGTCAAAAATGAAAAGGGTGAACTTACCACCAATGAAGAAGAAATTAAAGCAATAATTAGGAGCTACTTTGCCTGATTGTATGCCAACAAATTGGATAATATAAGTGAAATGGATAAATACATGCAAAAATATAGATTACATAGATCAAAAGATGAAAAATAAATTAGTTATTTAGTCTCATTTTAGAAAAGAAATTTAAATTAGCCATTAATGAATTCCCTTAAAAAAATCTCCAGGGTCAGATGGATTTACAGGTGAATTCCATCAAAGATTTAAAGAACAATTAATTACAATACTATGTAAACTATTCAGAAAAAAAAGAGGAGTCCTACTAAATTCCTTTCATGACACAGATATTGTGCTGATACCTAAATTAGGAAGGACCAAAACAAAGAAATTCCCCAATGAATACTGGTGCAAAAAATTAAATAAAATATTAGCAAAAATTGTACACCAAATTATCACCAGCATAAGTTGGGATTCACCATTTGGAATTTAAACCATGAATATAGGATTAGTTCAATATCATGAAAACTATGAGCATAATGAAGCATATCAATAACCAAACTAACAGAAAGCATGACTATTTCAATAAATGCAGTAAAAGCATTTGACAAAATACAATACCCATTTCTATTATAAACAATAGAAAATATAAGAATAAATGGAGTTTTCTTTAAAATGATAAGCAATATTTATCTAAAACCATTAGGAAGCACTGTGTGTAATGGGGATGAACTAGATGCATTCCCTAAAAAATCAGGGGTGAAACAAGATCACCCAGCATCACCATTACTATTCAACATTTTTTAGAAATGTTAGCCTTAGCAATAAAAGAAAAAAAGGAAATTGAAATAATTAGAGTAGGTAATGAGGAAACAAAACTATCACCCTTTAAAAATGATATGATGACATACTGAATCCTAGAGAATCAGCTAAAAACTACTAGAAAAAAATTAGCAATTTTAGCAAAGTTGCAGAATATAAAATAAATCTGTGTTAATCATAAACATTTCTATATGTTACCAACAATACTCAGCAGCAAGAGATAGAAAAAGAAGTCCCATTTAAATTAGAGGGAGATAACAATATTAAATGTGTATGCACCAAGTGATAGAAAAGATTTTAAGTCTGTTACAAGAAGAAATAGACAGCAAAACTATACTAAGTGAAGGAACTCAATCTTGCCCTCTCAGAATCAGAAAAAAATAAACAAGAAATAAACTAAGGAGCTTAATAGGATCCTAGAAACCTAGAGTTGATAGACCTCTGGATAAAATTGAATAGGTATAGAAAGGAATACATTTTTTGTCAGTACATGGCACCTACAAAAAATTGACCATGTATTAGGGCATAAAATCCTCACAATCAAATGCAGAAAGGCAGAAATAGTAAATGCTTCCTTTTCAGACCACAATGCAATAAAAATGAAATTCCATAAAGGGCCAGGAAGAGATAGACTAACAACCAATTGGAAATTAAAAAATCTTAATTCTAAAAAATGAGTATGTCAAACAACACATCACAGAAACAATCCATAATTTCATCCAAGAGAATGACAATAATGAGACAACATTCCAAAACCTATGGCATACAGCCAAAGCAGTTTTAGGAGAAATTTTAAATCTTTAAATAGCTACATGAATAAAATAGAGAAAAAAGAATACAATAAATTGGGCATGCAACTAAAAAATTTAGAAAAATAATAAATTAAAATCCCCAATTAAATACCAAAATAGAATTTTGTAATTCAGAGTAGAGATTAATAAAATAAAAACTAAAAATTATTGGATTAATAAACAAAACTGAGTTGGTTTTATGAAAAAACTAACAAAATAAATAAAATTTTGGTTAATTTAAATAGAAAAGGGAAAGGAAAAAACAAAATCACCCACATCAAAAATGAAAGAAGGGAACTTACCATCAATGAAAAAAGAAATTAAAGTAATAATTAGGAGCTATTTTGTCCAATTCTGTGGCAGCAAGTCTGACAACATAACTAAAATAGATGAATATTTACAAAAATATAAATTGCTCAGATTAAGAAAAGAGGAAAAATTTTCTTAAATAATCCCATTTTAGAAAAAGAAATTGAACAAGCCATTAATGAACTCCCTAAGAAAAAATCTCAAGGGATAAATGGATTCACAAGTAAATTCTACCTAACATTTAAAGATTAATTCCAATACTATGTAAACTATTTTGAAAAATAGGTTAAAGTAGTCCTGCCAAATTCCTTCTATAACATAAATATGGTACTGATACCTAAACCAGGAACAGCCAAAACAAACCAAATTACAGACCAATCTCCTTAATGAATATTGATGCAAAAATTTTAAATAAAATATTAGCAAAGATATTACAGCAACTTATCAGTAGGATAATATACCATGACCAAGTGGTATTTATACCAGGAATGTAGGACTGGTTCAATATGAGGAAAACTATTACCATAATAGACCATATCAATAACAAAACCAACAGAAATCATATGATAGTATCAATAGGTGCAGTTGTGGCACCTATTCCTTTTACAAACACTAGAGAACATAGAGGCAAAGTCAACTTTCCTTAAAATAATAAGCAGTATCTATCTAAAACCTACAGCAACCATTATTTGTAATGGAGAGAAGCTGGACACATTCCCAATAAGATCAGGAGTGAAAAAAAATGCTCATTATAACCCCCTATTATTCAACATTATACATCATTGTAAAAATGAGCAAAAGAGAAAAAAGAACTCTGATCATAGATAGCTCTTATGGAGAAAAAGAAGAACAGACCTCAAACCCTGAGGATCCTCAAAGCAAATTATCTCCAGATGAAGTCCCAAAAGGTGTTATGATTTGGTTCCCATCTCACAAGGCTCCCTTTGAAGAATTCAAAAAGGATCTTAAAAGAGAATTAGAAGAAAAATGGGAAAAGGAAATGAATACTATGCAAGAGAGTTTGGAAAAGAAAAAACAGAAATAATCTGGAAAAACCTCCTTAAAATAGATTTATTGAAATGGAAAAATCATATAACTCCTTACAAAATAGATTTGATGAAATGGAATAAGAAAACAACTCCAAGAAAAACAGAATTTGTGAAATGGATAAAAAAATCCATTGAACAAAACACTTTATTTAACAATTCAATTGGCCAAATGCAAAAGGAACTAAAAAAGTTAACTGAAGAAAATAATTCACTAAAAATTAGAATTGAATAAATGGGAATGAATGACTCAATGAGACTTCAAGAATCAGTCAAACAAAAATGAAAAAATAGAGGAAAATGTAAAATATCTCATTGGAAAACAACTAATCTTGAAAATAGATTGATGAGAGAGAATCTAAGAATTATTTATTTTCCTGAAAACTAGGATAAAAAAGAGCCTAGACATCATCTTTCAGGAAATTATTAAAGAAAACTGTCCTGAAGTCCTAGAACCATAGGGGAAAATAGCCATTGAAAAAATTCACCAAACAACTCCTGAAACAGACCCCAAAATGAAAATTCCAAGGCATATTATAGCTAAATTTCAGAATTAACCAATCAAGGAGAAAATATTGCAAGCAACCAGAAAGAAACAATTGAAATATCAAGGAGCCACAATCAGGATTACTCAAGACCTAGCAGCTTCCTCCTTAAAGGATCAAAGATTTAAAGGATCGTTTGATCCTTTAAGGATCATTTGATATCCCAAAAGGCAAAAGAATGTGGATTGCAGCCAAGAATCAACTATCTAGCAAAATTGAGCATTTTCAGGAAAGCCATTCACAAATTGATAAATGGTCCAAGATATGAACAGACAATTTTTAGATGAAGGAATTAAAATCATTTCTGGTCATATGAAAAGATGCTCTAAATCACTATTGATCAGAGAAATGAAAATTAATCTCAGATTGGCTAAGATGACAGGAAAAGATTATGACAATTTTTGGAGAAGATGCAGAAAAACTGGGAAACAAACACATTGTTGGTGGTACTGTGAACTGATTCAGCCATTCTGGGTAGTAATTTGGAACTATGCCGAAGGGACTATCAAATTATGCATACCCTTTGATCCAGTGGTGTTTCAACTGGGCTTGTATTGCAAAGAGATCACAAAGGAGAAAAAGGAAACCACACGTGTAAAAAATGCTTGTGGTTGTCTTTTTAGTAGTGACAAGAAACTGGAAACTGAGTGTATGCCCAGCAATTGGAGAATGGCTAAATAAGCTATGTATATGAATGTTATGGAATATTATTTTTCTATAAGAAACAATCAGCAGGATGATTTCATACCTGCCTGGATAGATTCAGGTTAATTGATGCTAAGTGAAGTGAGCAGAACCAGGAGATCCTTGTACACAGCAACAAGATCAGACAATGATCAATTCTGAAAAACATGTTTTTTTCTCAACAGTGATATGATTCAGGCCATTTCCAGTGATCTTATGATGAAGAGAGCCAATTGCACTCAGAGAGAGGACTGTGGGAATTGTATGTGGACCACAAAATAGTATTTTCACTTTTATTGTTGGTGTTGGTATTTGTTTATATTTTGTTTTCCTTTTTGATCTTATATTTCTTGTGCAGCATAATAATTGTAGAAATATGTATAGAGGAATTGCACATGAGTAAGATATATTTAATTGCTTGCCATCTAGGGGAGGGACTGGCAGGGAGGGAGGGAAGAAATCTGAAACACAGGATTGTACAGGGGTGAATGTTAAGGATCATCTATGCATGTGTTTTGAAAAACCTTAATATTTTTCTTTTTTATTCAAGCTTTTTATTTATAGAACATATGAGTATTTTTTCTACATTGACCTTTGCAAAACTTTCTGTTCCAAATTTTTCACTCCTTTTCCCCACCCCCTCCCCTAGATGGCAGGTAGTCTAATACATGTTAAATATATTAAAATAAATAAATAAATAAATTCAATATTTGTATACATATGTATACAGTTATCTTACAGCACAAGAAAAATCAGATCTAGAAAGAGAAAGAAAAAAACTAAGGAAAACAAAATGCAAACATCAACATGAAGCATTAAAATGCTATGTTGTGGTCTATACTCAGTTCCCACTGGCCTCTCTCTGCATGTATATGGCTTTTTTCATTGCTGAACAATAAGAACTGGTTTTAATCACTTCATTCTTAAAGAGAACCATGTCCATCAGAATTGATAATCATGTTGTCTTGTTGTTGGCATGTATAATGATCTCCTGATTCTGCTCATTTCACTTAGCATCAGTTCATATAGGTCTCTCTGGGCCTATCTGAAATCATCTTGTTGGTTGTTTCTTACAGAAAAATAATATTCCATAACAGTCATATACCATAATTTATTCAGCCATTCTCCAATTGATGGGCATCTATTCAATCTCCAGTTTCTTTCCACTACAAAAAGGGCTGCCACAAACATTTTTGCACATGTGGGTCCCTTTCCCTCTTTTAAGTTCTCTTTGGGATATAGTCACAGTAGAACACTACTGGGTCAAAGGGTATGCACGGTTTGATAACTTTTTGAGCATAGTTTCAAATTGCTCTCCAGAATGGTTGGATCCATTCACAGTTCCACCAACAATGTATCAGTGTCCCAGTTTTCCCACATCCCCTCCAACATTCGTCATTATCTTTTCCTGTCATCTTAGCCAATCTGAGAGGTATGTAGTGGTATCTCAGAGTTGTCTTAATTTGCATTTCTCTGATCAATAATGATTTGGAGCACCTTTCCATATGACTAGAAATAATTCTGATTTCTTCATCTGAAAATTTTCTGTTCATATCCTTTGCCCATTTATCAATTGGAGAATGGCTTGAATTCTTATGCATTTGAGTTAATTCTCTCTATATTTTTTTTAGAAATGAGGCCTTTATCAGAACCTTTGAACGTAAAGCTGTTTTCCCAGTTTATTGCTTCTCTTCTAATCAATTTATTGCTTCCCTTGTCATCTTGTCTGCCTTAGTTTTGTTTGTACAAAAACTTTTTAACTTGATATAATCAAAACTATCTATTTTGTGATTAGTAATGATCTCTAGTTCTTCTTTGGTCACAAACTCCTTCCTCCTCAACAGATCTGCAAGGTAAACCATTTTATGTTCTTCTAATTTGTTTATATTATCATTCTTTATGTCTAGATCCATTTCAACCTTATCTTGATATACGATGTTAGGTGTGGGTCAGTGCCTAGTTTCTGTGATACTAGTTTCCAATTTTTCCAGCGTTTATGTCAATTAGTGAGTTCTTATCCCAAAAGATGGGGTCTTTGGGTTTGTCAAACCCTTGATTACTATAGTCTTTGACTATTTTGCCCTGTGATTCTAACCTATTCCACTGATCAACTTGTGAGTTTCTTAGCCAGTACCAAATGGTTTTTGTTGACCACTGTTTTATGATATAGTTTTAGATCTAGTACAGCTAGACCACCCTCATTTGCTTTTTTTTTTTCATTAATTCCCTTGAAATTCTTGACCTTTTGTTTTTCCAGATGAATTTTGTTGTCATTTTTTTTCTAGATCAGTAAAATAATTTCTTGGGAATTTTATTGATATACCACTAAATAAATAGATTAGTTTAAGTAGTATTGTCATTTTTATTATATTTGCTCTACCTATTCAAGAGCACTTGATATTTTTCCAATTGTTTAGATCTAACTTTATTGGTGTGGAAAACATTTTGTAATTTTGCTCATATAGTTCCTGACTTTCCCTTGACAGATAGATTCCCAAATATTTTATACTATTGACAGTTATTTTGAATGGAATTTCTCTTTGTACCTCTTGCTGTTGGATTTTGCTAGTGATATATAAAAATGCTGATGATTTATGTGGATTTATTATATATCCTACAACTTTGCTAAAGTTGTGGATTATTTCTAATAGTTTTTTAGTTGATTCTCTAGGGTTCTCTAAGTAGATCATCATATCATCTGCAAAGAGTGATAATTTGGTTTCCTCACGATCAACTCTGATTCCTTTAATCTCTTTTTCTTCTCTTATTGCCAAAACTAGCATTTCTAAAACAATGTTTAATAGTAATGGTTATAGTGGGCAACCTTGTTTCATCCCTGATCTTATTGGTAATGGTTCCAGTTTATCACCATTGCATATGATGCCAGCTGATGGTTTTAAATAGATACTATTGACTATTTTAAGGAATAGTCCTTTTATTCCTATTCTGTAGTGTTTTTAATAGGAATGGATGTTGGATTTTATCAAATGCTTTTTTTGAATCTATTGATATAATCATATGTTTTTTGTTAATTTTTTTGTTGATATAGTCAATTATGCTAATAGTTTTCCTAATATTGAACCATCTCTGCATTCTTGTTATAAATCCTACTTGGTCATGGTGTATTATCCTGAGGATGATTTTCTGTAATCTCTTTGCTAATATTTTATTTAAGATTTTTGCACCATTAGGGAGATTGGTCTATAATTTTCTTTCTCTATTTTCATTTTACTTGCTTAGGTATCAGTACCATGTCTGTGTCATAAAAGTATTTAGATAGGAGTCCTTCATTTCCTATTTTTAAAAGAATTTATATAGTATTGGGGTTAATTCTTTAAATGTTTGGTAGAATTCACATGTAAATCCATCTGGTCTTGGGGATTTTTTCTTAGGCAGTTGATTAATAAATTGTTCTATTTCTTTTTCTAAAATGGGACTATTTAAATAATTTATTTCCTCTTCTGTTAATCTGGGCAATTTATATTTTTTAGGTATGCCTCCATTTCACTTAGGTAATCAAATTTATTGGCATAACATTGGGCAGAGTAACTCCTAATTATTGCTCTAATTTCCTCTTCATTGGTGGAAAGTTCTCCCTTTTTATTTTTAAGACTAACAATTTGATTTTCTTCTTTCCTTTTTCTAATCAAATTAACTAGAGATTTACCTATTTTTTTGGTTTTTTTTTTCATAAAACCAACTTTTAGTTTTATTTATTAATTCAATGGTTTTGTTTTTACTTTCCTTTTTTTAGGATTTCAAGTTTGGTATTTGATTGGGGTTTTTTAATTTGTTCTTTTTCTAGCTTTTTTAGTTGCAAGCCCAATTCATTGATTTTCTCTTTCTCTATTTTATGCAAGTAAGCATCTAGAGATATAAAATTTCCCCTTATTACAGCTTTAGCTGAATCCCATAAAGTTTGGTACATTATCTCATTATTATCATTCTCTTGGATGAAATTAGTAATTGCATTTATAATTTTCTCTTTCACCCATTCATTCTTTAGAATGAGATTATTTAGTTTCATATTGTTTTTTGGTCCATTTTCTCCTGGCCTTATATTGCATGTGACTTTTATTGCATCATGACCTGAAAAAAATGTATTTACTATTTCTGCCTTTCTGCATTTTCATTGAAATTTTTATGCCCTAACACATGGTCAATTTTTGTATAAGTTCCATGAACTTCTGAGAAAATAAATGTAAACTCCTTTCTGTCTCCATTTAATTTCCTCCAAAGATCTATTATACCTAACTTTTCTAACATTTTGTTTACCTCCTTCCTTTCTTTCTTATTTATTTTCTGATTCAATTTATCTAGTTCTGAGAGAGCAGCAGTGAGATCCCTTACCATTATAGTTTTTCTTTCTATTTCTTCTTGCATCTCGTTTAACTTTTCCTCTAGGAATTTCTATTCTGTACCACTTGGTGCATATGTGTTTAGTATTGATATTGTGTTATTATCTATAGCACTCTTTAGTAAAATATTGTTTCCTTGTCTCTTTTAATTAGATCTATCTTTTCTTTAACTTGATCTGAGATCAGGATTGCTACCTCTTTGTTTGTTTGTTTTTGTTGTTTTGTTTGTTTTGTTTTTTTTTTTTTGTTCACCTGAAGCATAATAGATTCTGCTCCAGCCCTTTAACTTCTCTATATGTATCATTATACTTTAAATGTGTTTCTTGTAAACAACATATTGTTGGATTCTGGCTTTTAATCCAGTCTGCTATCTGCTTCTGCTTTATGGGAGAGTTCATCCCATTCACATTCATAGTTAAAATATCTATTCTGTATTTCCTGCCATCTTATTTACCCTAGGTAATGCTTTTCTCTTTCCTATCCTCCTTCCCTTCTCCCCAGTATCTTGCTTTTGATGACCACCTCCCTCAAACAGTCCTCCCCCTTTAGAGCCTCTCCCCTTTTTTACACATTTCCTCTAATACTTCTGTTTTTCCTTCTTAGTCTTTCCCTTTCTTTTCCCCCTTTCACTCCTACTGCCCTATAATGTGAGACAAGTTTCTTTGTGATACCAAATATGCCTGATATTCTCTCTTAGAGCCAAATCTGATGAGAGTAAATTTAACACAATGCTCATCCCACTCCCTTCTTTCCATCAATTATAATAAATTTTCTTTGCCTCTTCCTGAGATGTAATTTCCCTTATTTTACCTCCTTTTTCCTCTTCTCCCAGTATGATTCCTTTTCCACTTCTCTTTTATTTTTCATATTATAATAATAAAATCAAATTATACCCCCATTCTTTAAGTATACCCATAGTTCTCAAGAGTTCTTTCCTTTTTTACCTTATTATGCTTCTATTGAGTTCTGTGTTTGGAGGTCAAATTTTTTGTTCAGTTCTGATCTTTTCATTAGAAATAGGTGAAATTCACCTATATCATTGAATGCTCATCTTCTTCCCTGAAAGATAATGATCATTTTAGCTGAAAATTTATTCTTGGCTGTAATACTAGGTCCTTTCCTTTTGGGAATATCAGATTCTAGGCCCTGTAATCCTTTAAGATGGAAGCTGCTAGATCCCAGGTAATCCTAATTGTGGCTCCTCATTATTGAAATTGTTTTTTGTTTTGTTTTGTTTTGTTTTGTTTTTTTTCTGGCTGCTTGCAATATTTTTTCCTTGGTATGATATTTCTGAAATTTAGCCACAATATTCCTTGGGGATTTAATTTCCTGTAAGATGGTGTCTAGGTTCTTTTTTTTTCATCATGGCTTTCAGGAAGCACTATAATCCTTAGATTGCCTCTTCTAGATCTATTTTCCAGGTCAGTTGTTTATCCTAGAAGATATTCATATTTTCTTCAATTTTTTTTCATTTTTTTTGTTTTTGTTTGACTTATTCTTAAAGTCTTATTGAGTCATTTCCTTCCATTTGTTCAATTCTAATTTTAGTGTGTTATTTTCTTCAGTTACATTTTTAGTTCCTTTTGCAATTGGCTAAATTTTTTTGTTCATTGCATTCTTTTTCCATTCTTTTTTGCAATGATCTCATTTCATTTCCCCATATTTCCTCTAAATCTTTTAAGATTCTTTATGCAATCTTTGAAGAAAGCCTTGTGAAATGGGGACCATCTCATGTTTCCCTTTGGGACTTTTTCTGGATTTGCTTTACCTTTAGGGACCTCAGGATTTGAGGTCTGTTTTTCTCTCTCTCCATAAAATCTGTCTATGGTGAGAGTTATTTTTTGGTTTTTTATTCATTTTTTAGGGCTTGAGGTCTGTTTAAGGCAAAGGAGAACAGCTGCTTTAATTTGCCCTGGGGCAGTTCTGCTGATTGATTGATTTCAGGTGCTGAACAGTTCTGCTAATTGATTGATTGCTTTAGGGGAGAAATTAATTTACAGATAGAAACCGACCTGGATTTCTCCTGTCTGAACTCAGATCACGTAGGACTTTAATCGTTGAACAAAAGAACCATTAATAGCAGTTGCACCATTTGATTGTCCTGATCCAACATCGAGGTCGTAAACCCTAATTTTCAATGCTGTGTAATGGCAGCTAGGTTCTGTGCTCTTCAGGGGCTCAGTGGTTCACAATCTATCCCCCAGAAAATCTGTTTGTCAGATCTGCCAAACTACCTGCTTACAATCAGGACAGATTGGCCCAAGAGGCCCACAGAAGACTCCCAGGTGCGTGGAAGCCACAAACCTCTGACTCCCGCTCCAGCTCCCCACCCCACTTCTTCACCCCCAGTCTCCCCATGCTGCTGTCGCTGTCTAGGTTCAGCAGACCACCCCCCTGCTCAATTGACACAGACCTCTTCTAAAGTTCTTCCAGGGTATTTTCTTCTAGAAATATGTTGTACTCCAAATATTTGTGGATTCTTTGACTTCAATACCAATTTAGAGGCTTAATCTGCTGTTGGTTTGAGGGAAGATTAGAGGAGGTTACCAAGAGTCATGCCTCCTCTCCACCATCTTGGATGCACCAACTTGGCTCTTAATAAAAAGCCTTAATTAAAAAAAAAAAAGGATTATTCCACAAACAAATTAGGAGAGCAAGGGAAATTTATCTATCAGATCTTTGGAGAAGGGAAGAATTTAAGACCAAAACACTACTAGAGAACATTTTGAAAGCCAAAAATGGACAACTTTAATTACATTAAATTAAAAAGGTTTTGCACAAATAAAACTGACAGAAACAAGATTAAAAGGAAAGTTCAAAACTGTGAAAAATCTTTACAATTAGTGTTTCTGATAAAGGTCTCATTTTTAAAATATATGAAGAACCATGTCAAATTTGCAAGAATACAAGTCATTTACCAATTGATAAATGGTCAAAAGATATGAATAGACAATTTTCACATGATGAAATTAAAGCCATCCATAGTTATATGAGAAAAATTCTCTAAATCACTATTGATTAGAGATATGCAAATTAAAACAACTCTTAGGTAACACCTCACATCTTTTAGATTGGATAAGATGATAAAAAAGATAATGAAAAATGTTGGAGTATATGTGTGAAAACTGAGATACTAATGCATTGTTGATGGAATTATGAAATGATCCAACCATCCTGGAAAACAATTTGAGCTATAGTTAAAAGGGCTATAAAACTGTGCATACTCTTTGACCCAACACTGCCATTACTGGATCTACATTCAAAGGAAATCATAAAGGAGGGAAAAGGACCCATATGTACAAAAATATTTGTAGCAGCTCTTTTGGTAGTAGCAAAGAATTGAAAAATGAGTAGATATTCATCAATTAGGAAATAGCTAAAGAGGTTGTGATATGTGAAGGTAATGGAATGTTATTGTTCTATAAAAATGATAAACAAGCTGGTTTTAGAAAGGCCTAGAAAGATTTACATGAATTAATACTATGCTAAACAAGCAGAACCAGGAATACATCATGCACAATTACAGCAAGAATGTGCAATATCAACCATGAAAGATGGTTCTTTTCAGTGTTTCAGTGATCCAAAGCAATCCCTATAGACTTTGGATACAAAATGCCATCTGCATCCAGAAAAAGAACCACAGAAACTGAATGTAAATCAACACATGCTATGTTCACTTCTTTTTTCTTTTGTTTTTTTATCTCCCCCATGGTTTTTTCTTCTTTGCTCTGGATTTTTGCTCCCAATATGATTCATAAAGCAATGTGTAATAAAAATATATAAATTTCAATTTCATTTATTAACAAGTCTCCCAGCTCACAACTATACAGATACAACTATCTTGAAGTCAAGCTCCATTTTGATTTGAACTCTGAATCTTCCGAGTTCAGTATAGTACAAGCATATAGAAATCATGTAATGTGATTGAAATTGGTTGAAATGTTGGAAGATTATAATCTGGAGGAAAGACACCTAGGTAAAGTAGTCATATGACTTCAAGAACTAGTTCTGTACTTAGCTCATTTTGCACATCTACAAAATGAATAGGCTCAGCAAGTTGATTTATAAGATTATGTAATGGAAAGTACTTTTTTTCAAATGATATGGTTAATTTATTTGAACTTACTCATAAAACAGAAGCAGACAATTGAATGTGTTAGAAACCAGAATCCAACAATATCTTGATTACAAGAGATACTCTTAAAAGAGAAAGGCATACAGAGTTAAAATAAAGAAATTGAGCAGAATCTATTATGCTTCATTTAGCTGAATTGAAGAAAGCAGAAGAATCATGATCTAAAAGAAAAAGTAGATATAATTGAAAAAATAATCAGGAAAACTACCCTTTGCTAAAAGGTATGATAGACAATGAAGTTACATCAAAAAAAATTTAATCGAGTTTCTCTAATGAAGTCCTTATTTCTCAAATAGGGAAGTGATTAAAATTTATAAAAATTGAGCCATTTCCCAATTTATGCAAAAGGTTGTATCAGCATATATATAAAGCCATTTTGATCCTTTAAGGCAGAAATATTAATTTTTAAAACATTCTAAAGTCTTAGTATGGAATCAATAATACCTCCATGGGATTATAAGCAATCAGTTAGCTAAGTTATGCACTATTTAAAAGCTCCTTAAATATACACAATGGTTAAACAACATGAGCAGGTAATTTTCAGAAGAAATCAAAACTGCCTTTAGTCATATAAAAAATTTTCCAAATCACTATTGATTAGAGAAAAGCAAACTAAAACAACTGTTAGTTATCATATCATTGCTATCAGAAATGTCAATTGCTACAGAGAATAAGGGAATAAGTATTTTAAGGAATGTTGATGAAGCAGGGAACTAATCCAATCATACTGGAACTATGCATAACCTTTGACCCAGCAATACTACTACTAAGTCTGTGCTACAAAGTTATCAAAGAAAAAGGAAAAGGATCTCTCCCTCCCTCTCTCCTTCTCTCTCTCTCTCTCTCTCTCTCTCTCTCTCTCTCTCTCTCTCTCTCTCTCTCTCTCAATCTATCTATCTATCTATCTATATAGCCCCTTTTATGGTGGCAAACAATTGTTAATGTTTTTTATTTGTTCCTTGCAAGGTAATTGGAGTTAAGTGACATGCAGCTAGAAAGTGTTAAGCGTCTAAAGCCAGATTTGAACTTAGGTCCTCCTCATTTCAGGGCTAGTGCTTTATCCATTGCACACATCTAGTTGCCCCAAAGAATTGCAAGTTGAAGGAATGCTTATCAATTGGAAAATGGCTGAACAATTTGTGGCATATGATTGTGATGGAGTCCCATTGTGCTATTATAAATGATGAGGGGTGGTTTAAGAAAAACACATGGCAAGACTAATATGAAGTGATGCAAAATGAATTGAGAAGAACCCAAAGATCATTATGCACAGTAACAGCATTATCGTAACGATGATCAATTGTAAAAGACTTGACTGCTCTAATCAGCACAGTAATTCCAAATCACAGTCATTCCAATTACTTGTGATAAGAAAATGCTATCCATGTCCAAAGAGAGAACTATTGAGCCCTAAATGAAACTCTCCTTTCTTTTTTTTTTTTTTTTGCATTTTTATGGAAATCTGTCTTTTATGCCTTTAATATGGAAATATGCTTTATATGATTTCACAGATATGATTAATATTTTTGCATATCTTCTCAGTGGGCGGGGCAGGGGAATGGAGGGAGGCAGAAAATTCAGAACTCATAATTTTTAAAAAATGTTAAATAAATAATATATATTTTTAAAAAGAATTGTGTTTGTCTAATATGCATGAGCAGTAAAGGTAAAGTAGAATCGTAGATTAAAATGCCATTGAAATAAACTAACTGCATCTATATCTCATAAATGTACTCAGGGGGCTTGCGGTGGGAGTGTCTTACTGATCAATAGTAACCATTTTAAAAAAGAAAAGGAAAAAAAAGAAAAAAACAACATTCCAGGAAGTCATGTTATATTTGTTTAACAACAACAACAACAACAACAAAAAAAAAAAACTGACTATACACAGTGTTTAATAGTAGTCCAAGTAAATGTGTATTGAATAAATTTTCAACGTACAAATTATTGATCCAATTGTGTAAAAGAGTATTTAAGGAGTTCTTAAATAGTGCATAACTGAGCTGACTGCTTATAATTCCATGGAGGTATTATTGACTCTATACTAAGACTGTAGCTTTAGAATGTTTTAAAATTAATATTTCTGACCAAATGGATTGGAGTGGTTCTATATATGCTGATACAACTTTTTGCATAAAATTGTATGCAATTCATTATAGAGTTCTTAACCAACATTATGTTATCATCACAACAAAAACCACTTGAGTATTTGATTTGACATGACACTACCTTACCTACTCTGTAAAAATGACTTTGTAGTTTCTTCTAGCATAGTCTATCATTATATTATTTTGTAAATGTAAATTAGTATTTATTAGACTAGAAGCTGCATGAGGACACTCATTGTTCTCCTTTATATCTCATACAATAGTGTTTTAAAAATAGTAGTAGTCTTGCAATCATAGATCATTTATTGAACTAATGAATTAACAAATATAAAAATACTCCAATATGTATTCTGCTGAGCTCTCATGGCTTGTCTAAAGGAAAGGTATATCTACCACTCAGGCATTTCCTAGGAGTGGGACCAGATTTTGTGCATTTCCACTAACTGTCCCCCCATGTCTTGAATTTTTTCCTCTCTCTTCTCTGCCTTCTGGCTTTCCTAGCCTCTTACAAATCTTAGCTGCAATCTCATCTTCTGAAAGAAATTTTTCCTAATTATCTTTCATGCCTTCCCCATGACATTATCTGTGATTAAACCTGTATATATGTAATGTTTGCATATAGACTGCATGCCATGTCCCCCATTAGACTGTGAGCTCCAAAGTTCAGGACAATGACTGGCACATTAATAATCTCTTTCCACAACTAAAAAGTTCAATGGTTAAAGCAATGGACCTGGAATTGGGAAGACCTGAGTTCAAATCCAGATTCAGACACTTACTAGTTGCGTGATACTAAGCAAGTCACTCAGCCTCTGCTGCTTCATACCTTCCTCTCAGAGCTGCTGTAAGAATAAAATAAGACTATCAAAAGGTTATGCAAATCTTAAAGTGTTATGTAAATGCTAGCTATTGTTAACATTAATTGTAATAAATGCTTGTGGACTTCATTAGATAGTCTTTATGGCTCATTCCATCTTTAGATTCATTACCTCATGGGTAATGGAGGCTAATATTATAGCCTCAAAATATGAGTTTAATACTAATTCTTTATATACCTACTTAAGATTCTGATAGTTTGACAACAAATATTTTTGAGAGTTTGTCATATATCTCACATTCTCCATGAACTTTTGTATTTACTCACTTCATTTAGATTCATTAAACTTTCAAGAGGCAATGTCCTATTCAGTGATTGGATGACCTTGGTGATTGGCACTGAAGATCAGTGCCAATCACTTTCTAAGCATACAAAGACAGATTCATATTGGAATATGCTCATCCTAGAGAGTTACATATAGACTATGCATGATATTCTGTACTGCAGTTCAGACATATTTTCTTTCACCACACTAGTCAATTCTCATTTTATCCTGGACTAATGCCAGTCTCCCAACTCTTTTTCACAGATGGTCATTGTTACAATATTGATGTTACTTTGTACAAAGAAGGGAAGGATTGTCAAAAGGACAGGGGTGGATGACACCTCCAGATGATTTATCAGAGCAAAGATCAATTTGTTCACCTTGAGAGTTGCCCCTCATTTTCCACCAGCCAAATATTCAAAAAGTTTCTAGAGTTCTTTCCACCTAATTAGTATTGAAGTGACCAGGAAGCAATGTCACCAGCCTGAATGTTTCATTTCCTGAGTCAACCAAGACTGATGAATGGTCTTGGAGCCTATTAAGGAAAAATAAGCCAATTTGCATAGGGACTGATGTTAGGATATTCCCCCTACTACTTAAAAAAAATGTTCTTAAGGAGACCTGGAAAGTTGTCCTGAAAAAAACTGTCAGTGAGAGAATGCATTTAATTGTCATTAGAAGTGAGGGACGTGGAGAGATCCTTGAGAGGGCCTGGAAAGCTAATTTGAGAGAACTGAGTGTAAGTGTCATTATGGAGAGAAATTATGTTAGCCATTGAAAAGGCATTATTCTTTCTTTATAACATATACCCTTATTTATGGCATTGCTACATGTTTTTAAAACAACAAATTCACTGCATGTGATTTTGGGCAGCTCACTTAAATCTCTCTGGATTTATGTTTCCTCACCTATAAAATAAAGGGATTGGATTCAATGATCTTTGAAACTCTGGAAATCCAGGATTATATAATTCTTTAAGTGAGAAATGAACAATGTGAATGCTAAGTACTATGATCTTAAAGGAGAGGGACACACTCTAAGGCTTCCTGGAAGAGGTAAGTATGAAAGTTGAGCTTTAAGAAATATTTTGCAAAAAAAGGAAAAAAAAGAGTACAAGTACTTTTTAAATTTAAAATGATGTCTATTTCATACAACTGCAGAAACAATTAAGAGGAAGAATGGAAATAATTTGAGGTCTTTGAAAATAAGACATAATATAAATCCAAAGAACAAGAATTATAGCTACCAAAAAGATTTCAAGGATCCTCTTACTTTACAACTTAATTTATAGATAAAGAATTGAGGCTCAGAGAAAAAAATAATTTCATGTATTGTTAGAATTGTAAAGGACCTTCAAGACAATCTTACCTTTACTCTCATTTGAAGGATGAAAAAACTGAAGGCCTAACAAGCAAAGCAAGTCTTTAGGGACAAGCAAATTGATGATCCAGACAAGAGAGTAGAGGTTCTTGATCTGCTGTCCATGAACTTATTTCTAAGTTTTTAACAACTGTACTTCATTTTATAGTTTATAATATTATAGCTTATAGTTTATAATTCTATGTACTTAAAAACATTATGAGAAAGTTTATAGGCTTCACACAAAAAAGTTAAGAACTGTTTTAGGGATAGTTCAGCTGTGGCTGCAGTTTATGAACAAAGAGCAAAGCCCTGGAAACATATCAAAGTAGAATGAAAAAGAAGGGTAGAAAAGCAAGAATTGAGGGATAAGAGGGGGAAATGAGAAAGTGCATGACATGGAAGACAGAGATACTTTTTACAAGGGAGTAACATAAGAGGAAGGATGTTGAAGAAAGTCATGTGACAAGTTTTCTCAATATAGAGCTCTTGTAGAAAACAAAACATTCCTATCATTTCAACTATAGAACTTGCAAGAACAGTTTCTAAGAAAATTCAAGTAGTTGTTGTTTTAGTTAGAAACAAAAGATGCCATTGCCCCCTTGTAACAAAATAAATAGCTTCTGAGTCATCACACAAACTTGGCTAGTATTTAAACCTATGGAAAGAGAGAGAAAGGAAACTATTTTAAGGCTTCACCATGCATAATAGACAAATGGGAGTATTAACTCCTCATCAAAATTAATAGCTGAGTGAGATATCACCTCATGTGAAGAATGTAGCTGAAGTGACTTTAATCAACTCTCAAAAATATCAGAATCTTAAGTAGGTATATAGGGATTTGTTACTAAATTCCTTTGCTTTGAGCTATGGCTTTAGCCTCCATTGCTCCATGCCTCCCCCATTAATCAATCAATGAGATTTTATTAAGTACTCACTATGCCACAGTTACTTTGCTAAGTTGGGAAGGTGCAAAAACTAAATACACACATACATGTACATATCATATATTCATTTTTGCATGCATATGTGTATATATGTAAATATATATGAGTACATAAATAGATATGATATATAAGGTTAATACAAAGTAGATACAAAGTACCCTTACAAGGAAAGATCCTAACAACTAGTGGGACCAGAAAAGTTTTTCCTGAATATGGTACATGAATTAAATTTTAAAGATAATCAGAGAATACAAGAAATGAAGAGGGAGAAAATTCCAAGAAAATTAGACAATCAAGGCAAAGAAGCAAAAATTAGACTTGGAGATAAATATATTATATTATTATACGTGAGATAAATAAAATGGACTAGAATGTGTAGGTGGGGGAAATATATAACTTTTCTTTGTAAAATTCTGTCATCTTGCTGTATTTCTTAATAATAAACAAGGGTATCATACCTTTGTTTAATTTTCAGAACACTTTTATACTTAAGGCATAGTTAATTGGTAAACTTTCTTCAACTTTTCTCAAACCACTAAATGTATTGATTTTTAAATAGCTGCATCTTCTCCATATTCCAAGAATATGGATTCCAAGAATCTAAAGCACAACTTAATAGGCAGATGTGACTTTTCCAGACAACAGAAAATCTGATATAAAGCTGGTGGCATTATTTCTGGTGGAGTTGTGTGCATGAACTTAAAATCATAATCTTGGCTCTACTGAAATTTTTGTTCATGTATTCTCAACTGCTCATTAATGTTTAGTTGAATTGCTTACCTTGGGAATGATAAGATATGTACCTTTTCCAATTTCCTCAACAAATACATATTGTGTGTGTGTGTGTGTGTGTATACACATCTTACTTCCTATCATTTCTCCAATTAATTTGGTCTCAAAT
The DNA here is from genome assembly GCA_023553655.1 of Myrmecobius fasciatus. Lineage (NCBI taxonomy): Eukaryota > Metazoa > Chordata > Mammalia > Dasyuromorphia > Myrmecobiidae > Myrmecobius > Myrmecobius fasciatus. Next base: position 98,222 of record JAJPUD010006468.1, read on the forward strand.
TCTTTGCCTTCGTTGGAGTTGGTCCTAGCATAAAATTATAATACTGAAAAGATTTTTCTCCCACAAAACTATAGCAAGTGTAGAAGCTTTATGCTTCCTGGTTGCCTATACATAAGGATTTAATGATCAGTCACCACTATTACACTAAAAAATATGATTTATAGTTTAAAAAAAAAGCAATGCACACAAGTTTCAAAAGATTGATAACTCATGTTTTCCAAAAATGGAGCACAAATTGATAATACTTTTCTTGAATACATAAAATACAATTCTGACATTTCCTAAATACAACTGCTGCCATTTTAGGCCATCAAAATACTTTTTAATTGCTCCAGGGCTTTCTCAGCTCATGTACAAAGTTTCCATGTCACATTTTTATGGTGACAGATTGATAAGCAATGGATTGCACTAGTCATTTTCTAATACTATGCTAGGCATCAGTTCAAGCCTAGTTTAGCAATCTGTTATACAGTTCTAACTTTTACAATTGCCTTAATTATAAGATGCCCTCTGGAGAATGGAATTCAAATTCTTTACACTTCCTTGCATCTTGATTTTTATTACTGTAAAAGTTTTTCAACAGTTATCTACTCTCCTTGCCAGTCACCAACAGACAACTTAGAGGTGATCAATGAAACAAAGTTCAAATATGTTATCTGGTAGAGCTTCCAAATGCAATTATATTACTATTTGTTTATAAACCAGACTTACCAAGATTTCAAAGAGTCTTTACTCCTTCCTTAGATATAATTATACTTTTGATGTAATGTGGCATTCAAGAAAGATCATTTGTATCCATATTAGCTTGTCCTAGTTTGTAGTTTATGATGAATTCATAGTTGTCTAATATTGCTATCCCTTTCTGGCAAATAGCATCTAGTCATTATGTCACTATTTATAAGTCTTTAATTATTTTCAGATTATACTTGGAAATTAGCTCCATAGTCACTTTTCCGTGACTCATTTTAAAGAACTTCAATATTTGTTTTGGGAAGTAATTCTCACTATCCTTCAGACCATGAATGATGAAGGTAATCAGTTTCTGATGAGCACTACTCTCTGGAAACAAGAGATTCCAAGCCTTCTAAACTTCTGTACAGAGAACAAAGAGCTTCTTTGGATCATTATAGACCACCTTCTCTTCTGCCTCTTCCATAACATTCCCTAGAAACTATTATATAAATGTAATACTAAAAATCACTAGTTCCCTGACAGATTGCATATTGGCATTGTATCAATACACTTTTTTTATATTACCAGGGATTGATGATGTCATTAATTAAAAATCATGTGAGATATTCTTTAATATCCTCTATTAAAAATAGAAAAAATCTTTCCAGATTTTTATTATTATTTTTTGCTGAGGCAATTGAGTTTAAGTGATTTGCCCAGGGTCACCCAGCCAGGAAGTGTTAAGTGTCTGAAGCCAGATTTGAACTATGGTCTTTCTTGATTTCAGGGTTGGTGCTCTATCCACTGCACCACCTAGTTGCTCCTCCAGATTGTTCTTAAAAGAATCAGGACTCATCATGTTGTTTTGTCAGTTGTTTCTTGAACATATTTCACATCTCACTCCTAAAATGAGAATATAAAAGTCTTCTTTCAGATACTCTTCTTGACCAATTATTTCTTTTTTTTCTGTAATACATGAACAATTAAGAAACTTTGCTTCTCCTTGTGTAGGAATCATAATTTAGGAGGTGTTCTAGATGTTGACTAAAGCCTCTATAGTTAATGCTTTTTCCATTAATGCTTAGTCACTGACAAGGACTTTTAACTAATCTTATGCATGACTAATAGATTGTTCAGGAAACAGGAAGGGTTGAATAAAAAGTAAGTACCAACAAAATCAGATAAAGTTTACTTCCTCTTTCAAGGACAGCCTTCCAACATTTGAAAACCACTATCCTGACCCACTGAAGTCTCATTTTTTTTTTTTGCTAAATATATTCCAAATAATCTCATCTGCAAAAAAATGAAATTCACTAATCATCCTTATTATATTTTGTGCATACACTTTAACTTATCAATAACCTGGTGAAGCACATCTCACAGAACTGAGTACAACACTCTGAATATTATCTGACGAAAGTCCAGATAGCTATTGCCCCATCATACAATAAATATATATTAAAATCATTACTTATAGGGATTTTAAATAAAAAGGTGGAATATATATTTTCTTTCATTGGTAATGAAATGAGATTATGACTTTTCTGAAAGGAATAGAAAAGCTGACCCAACTTAAATATATCTGCATAAGTTTATAGAAATGTAAAGGAAATTAAATAGGTCCAAATTCTCATCAATTGAGAGAATTCAATTGGAGAATGATTGAAAAAATTCTATAAGAATGTAATAAAACATTTTCATGTAGTAAGAAATGGTATAGATCAGGAATTGAAAGAAATGGGAAAATTTATATGAACTAATGTGAAGTAAATAATAGAGCCAAGAGAATATACATATTGACTGTGATAAGGCAAATGAAAAAAACACTAACCAAAAATGATCTTCTAGAACAGATAATAAGGATTGACATTGCTAATATGTTGGAACAACAAAGACCAACAATCCATGTCCATTCAATTCGAAGCTTAATGCTCATATTTAGTCTACATAACCCTCTGGTAAAAGCAATACATTGATTGTGAAATTGTTTCAAAGCAAGAAAGGAATCACTCAATCAGTGTGCATAGGTAAGTATTGGGCTTAGGGTGTAGGTTTCTGGGTAAGTGTTTCTAGATTTTCAATGTTTTTTGAAGTTTATACCCATCTCTCAAGTTCCCACTTCCAAGAGTTTGGGAAGAGAATGATGATATGGTCTGTACAGAAGAGTAGAACTGTTAGTTCAGATCTGAGCTTTGTTCCTCATGTTTCAAATCTTGCAGGCTTGTTGAAAATGCCAGAATATAAAATGTTCAAAAATAAAGTCATCTCTACCACAAATTACCAAGACTAAAAAAAGTCTTTAGTCTTGCCATTAAAACACAACTGTTTTCAGTCTTAGATTAAAAAAAAAAAACAAGGTCAAAACAATAATAAAAATAAAATCATCCATATTTCAAATGACTCTTGGAAAATGACCACATTTCAAAATTTAAATTCTTCAAATACCTGCTTCTGACTGAGAAAATATTTCATTTTTTTTGTTTAAAATGGAGTTATGTGATTATAAACCTCCATAATCCCAATGGTCATTAAAAACTTCTAAACTTTTCTAAGCATAATGACACAATAGTGACAAAACAGAACAAAGGCATAACAATTTTGTTATCAAAAAGTGCAAGTAGCCATGATTTTGTCACTATTGTGGAAGATATTTATTCAGATGTTTTCAACCCAATCTTCAGTTTTTAATACTTACTCCCATTCTTGCAATTCAGCGTATTTTAAAATATTTTCTCCCCAAAATGGTATGTTAATGATAGAGAATCCCAAAATATTTCTAGCTGGAAGGGGCCTTAGAAGCCATAAGGTCCTTTATAGGTCTCAACATTCTATGAGTCCGTTCCACATTTATAAAAGCTAACTAACTCCCACCCTTCAGGAAGTGACATTAGGATCCTTTTTTTTTTTTTTTAAATAAAATCCTAGAGCTAGAAGAGATCTTTGCTTTCCTGAAGACGAACACTTGTGATTACTCCAGTAGGTTATTGGATATCCCATTTCTAAAAATTTGTGATTGCTCTTTCATACAATTGTCCTGTCTAACCCACGTGAAAGGCCCTTATCTTCTATACCCACTGATTTTTAAAGTTCAAAATTTGTAAGCAAACCTAGCTATTTACATCAGAAGTATCTAAGCATTAAAGGACTTGGATGATTTTTTTCTCTTTTGCCAAGAAAAATTACACAAGTATTCTCATTTTTTTCCTTTCAGAAAACCAACTTATTTTGCTGTCATGCAGCATTCAGATATAGGGTATTAATCAGCATTAAACATTTAATTGCTGTTTATTTGGGTCCCACATTTTTCAATCAAACTGGTTCATCACAAACCTGGAACAAGTACAAGACAGCATCTATGAAGTTATGCGCAAATAATAGATTGGTTACAGCAAAATACTTTTCCAGCAGCATTAATAAAATCTCTACAGTGTACACACACAACCAGTGGCCAGGAGCATTCTCAGGAGGTCTTGCATACAGGATGTACATCTTTGTTACAACATTCCTTTGTGCCTTTTTTTCTGTCTCCCTAATGACCAGTTAAATGGTCTCCCTTGAGAATGCTTGAGTCAGAGCCAACTTGAAAACTGCTGAGGAAACATCCTCTCTTACTGGAAATGATTTCCATCAAACTGCCATGTGCCATATTTAGACTAACAGATCAGTAACACCAAACAGAAGGAGCTAAGTTCACAGTACATGAATCCCTGCTCTGTGTGAAAGAAGTGCCTTTGTTCAGTTCCAGTGGCTACAGGCTACATATTCAGAGGAACCAGTGGTGCCAAATAACCTAAAAGAAACAAAATGACTACACTGAGCGGTTGCCCTTAGTTTATTCAAACCAGACAGAAATACTTTCCATGAGGGTAACCTCTTTTTACTTATGATTTGACCTACAAAGCAGAGGCAGCATATTTCCTATGCAACACAAAGTGAATAACTCAAATTTGGCAACAAGTCCTAATGCCCTTAATTTAACAGACAAATGTCATTCTCTAATATTATCCATCCTTAATGGATGATGAACAAGAAACTAGTATATTATCAAGTGCCTTAGATAATTAAAGTGAAATCTTACTGCCTGAAAGGTTTACTAGTCTTTAAATATAATGATCATGACATTTAATGTATATTCAGTCCTCTCCCTTACTACTTCTGTACTTTACACATACACACACACACACACACACACACACACATATATATATATACATATATATACTAATATACTATTTCAAGAATTTCTGCTATATTTCTTATTTTTCAGGAACAATGTGTATATTTTATTGTCTTTAATCAAGCAATAAGCTATTTTTCTACATGTCATAGTGGCTGGGTATTGACATAATAATAATCTTCCAATGTTTTTCAGTACATTTTATAGTGTACTCTTGTCAATCACTTGTCATGGCATTTGTTGCCTGCCTGTACACCAGATAGTTCTATCTTTCCTTCTGAGGTCCTCATCACGATATTGATTCTTTACATAGCAAGGCTGCAACATTAGCTATTATAGGCAAGCTCTGAACAATTTTTGAACTTTCTATCAAATTTAAAATTTTCTACATAGTATAGAAATATTAAAGCAATTATATGCTCTTATTTTAAAATTGACAAAAAAGCATCAGCAGAAAAAAGGTAATAAAACCAGCAAGTGGTTCAAGTATGTCACTGGGAAAGATTTTGGCTCCAGATTATCTTTTTAGATTTATTACCTCTTAGTCCCTTTCATGCATTCCATTTCCAGCCAAGTTTGCTATTTACCACACATGACATTCCAATTCCCCTCTTTAAACAAGATGTTTCACACAAGATTACAAGTGGTGAACAGATATTTTCTCTTCCTCTTCCTTGTTCCTCTTTGTATAGAAAATTAGGTTGATCAGATTATGGAAAGAAATAGACATCAAAACTTTAGTAGTTGAAGGGCTCAATGCATACCTTCTAGACCATGATAACTATATCAAAGATAAATGGAGGGGTGAGGGCACTAGTAGACTTTTTCAACTATTAAATGTGGTAGAGCTCTTGTAATTCATGAATATGACTAGAAAGGAATATAACTACTATTGTAAAAACTCATTATTCAGTAATCACCACCACAAAAACAACTATCAAGGACACCAAAAAGCCACCTTCTGGAATTTATGCTAAAACCTATTTTTCCACTCCATGGAATACAATAAGCTTTAGGTGGATATGTGATCTATATATGAGGACATATAAACATATGAGAAGAGCATATCATGAAAAATGTGAAAAGAGGACAGTTTTTGATCAAACATGAGATAAAGGATTCAAGAAAATATAATGCATATTTCTTTATTACACACAAATTTAAAAATCAGTGCAGGAGAAACAGCTAACTGAAAAAAATATGATAAATTTCTCTAACAAAGGCATAATATTCAAGATATTGAGAGAAAAGACACAAAAATAAGAAATCAAAAATCATTGCAAAATAAATGGTCAGATACTTCTCAAAAGAAACACAAACTAACAAGGTTTTTTTTAAATGTTCAAAATAGCTAATAATAAGAGTAATCCAAATGAAAACAACTCTAAAATTCTAGTTTAGATCCATCAGATTGACAACTATAATTAAAAAAAAAACCCTGAAAAGTAAGTTTGGAAGAGTTGCAGAAGAGTAGGTAGACTAATCTAGGTGTTTTTTTTTTTTTGAAGGAGGGAGTGTCAATAACTTTTATTTTTGCATTTGCATCCACAATAATTCATCTTCTAAAATCTTAGTGTTTAATATAGGCTTTTTGTAAATTGTAGAAATTAAAAAAATTCTTTTTTATAATAATAGCTTTTTATTTTTCAAAATACATGCAAAATTAGATTTTAGCACTCACCCCTGCAAAACCTTGTGTTACAAATTTGTCTCCCTCTTTTCCTCCCCTTCCTTTAGACAGCAAGTCTAATCCAATCTTCTAAACATATTTCCACATTTATCATACTGTACAAGAAAAATCAGATCAAAAGGGAAAAATGAGAAAAAAAACAAGCAAGCCAAAAATAGTAACAAAAACGGTGAAAATATTATGTTGTGATCTACATTCAGTCCCCATAGTCCTCTTTCTGGATGCAGATGATTCTCTACACCACAAGTTTATTGGAATTGGCCTGAATCATCTCATTGTTGAAAAGAGCCAATAGACTAATATAGTTATGATGTTATAAAGCATTCTGACCATTCTGGAAGAAAAATTGAAAATTTCCTAAAAATGTGGCTATATTGTGAATATTCTTTGATCCAGATAAACTATAATACCATTACTAGTATATACTTCAGAGAGCAAATGGAGAGCAAAAGACCCATGGAAACAAAACTAATTAGCAGTACTTAATGTTAGCAACAAACTGGAAATAAAGTACTTGCCAATAAATTAAGGAAAGATTGAACAAATTATGGTATATGAAATAACGGAACATTATTGTACTACAAGAATGAACAAAGGGGATGTATTCATCGAGACTGGGGTCATCTTCTATGAACTGTTGCAAAGTAGAATAAAGTGCACAATTTTTACAAAGACTAAAATATTGCATTAGAAAACAACTCTAGAAATAAAAGTTATGATTATTTTAATATTTAGTCATGCATCCAGAAGATATATTATTTATCTTTCCTATCTCTTGGCAGAGAGGTGATAGACCAGCAATACAATATGAAGCATACAGCCTCATACAAGGCCAACATGTGAATTTATTTTGTATGACTCTTTCCTTTTTCTTTGTTGGTAGAGAATTGAGGGGAGATAGAGATATAGTGGTATTAATGCTAAAAAAAAAAAAGAAAGAAAAGAAGATAAGAAAGAAAGAAAAAAGCAAGGAAGGAAGCAAGAAAGTAAGGAAGGAAATAGCATTAATGCATTTTTGAAAATTTCATAGAAGTAGGAGTTTCAAAATAAAATAAGTGAGGTCATATCAAAAATAACATTAACTTTTAAATGGATGAAAAATCTCAGGCTCTGTATAGTAGAGATTCATAAGTACTCCTTCAATCCTATTATCATGTTTTCCTTTGAATAGGAAAATATGCCCATCTGCTGATAATCATCAAGTTCATAGAAATAAAAGAAACTTTAAATTTTGATAGAAAGTTTAAAAGCTTTTCAGAACTTGTTTACAACAGATAATGTTGCAGCCTTGCTATATAAAGAATCATTGTCATCATAGAAAGATTATTATATGAATATACAGCCACTATGACATGTAGAAAATAGTATATTGCTTGATTAAAGACAATCAAAAATATGCAAAATGTTGCACCTGGAAAATAAGAAATTAGTAAAAAATTCTTGAAAATGATCAATCAGCAAGTAAAAGTGAAAGCCCAAAGTAATATAAAGAGTCAAAGCGGTACAAAGAACAAAAGAATTGAATATTAATAAATATTTAACTATAAAGGTCTTAGAAAAAAGAGGAGAGTACTCTTGAAGAAGGGAAATAGAGAAAATATCATGTCAATTACTTTAATTTTTCTGGAACTAACAAGTCCACACTCTGATTGGCAGGCAGATTACTCTAAGTTCATTTCTCACAGCTGTGCTGTGCTCTCTTTTCAGAGCAGTGGATCCCAAAGAATTTGTGAAATCTAAGGTAAACAAGGGAAGCAACGGGGTTTAAGTGAGGTCAGAGCAGGGAAAGTAGACACACTTAGCACTCAAATTAGACTGAAGAACCCAAGAAGGAAAAGAGGGGTTTGGGAAGAAAATTTATAATAAAATTTGCCCTAGTAAAATGAGAACTTATACATGATTTCCTGCATGGAGAGCAATTAACCATGTTGGAGGGAAGTCAAGTACCTTGTACTTTCTAGTAGAAGAAAGTATCTGAGAAACCCAGTGATCCTGGGTATATTAGAGTTTTCAAGTTTGTACCTAACAAAAGATTTATTTCTTTTCAGCATAAAACAACTGAAACAGGCTCATCTTCTTTCTGAAAAACAAGAAACCTCTTTGGGCATTAAGTTAAGTTATGGTCAACATATAGAAAATGAAGCAATACAATACAGATGGGAAAGCAGAGAAGAAACAGGTAGATAAAAAGTTCTTTTTCTACTTCAATATTGTCAAAAGAAATCCAACACAACAAAAGTTCAAGCTTGACCAAAATAAATAAATAAATAAACTGAAAGCATGCATACTGTTATTTTAGTGAATAATTATATCAAGGGTGTTGATTAAAGTTCCAGCTTTTCTTCAAAACTAGAAAGTGGTAGATACCAAAAAGCTCCACAATTATTGGATCAAGTACTTCACCGAAATTTGTGAATTACCAGCAAAGCTTTTACAAGCATCTTTGCTGATGCAAAACAGAGCAGATCTTTTTTTTTCCTTTTTAATGGAAATCATGTAATACCAAGAGTAAAGATTGCAGAGTGAGAGCACACAACTATTAAAGTCTCCTACAAAACCTTTTCTACAGTGACTCCCTTCCAAAAAAAGTTAATTTGAACCCTCAGCAGGAAAGAAAATAAAAAGGAACAGTAGCCCAGTTCATTTTGGGAAGATGAAAAAAGATTTGTGGACACTGGCAAGGAATACAGTGCAATGACAATCAACAGTGTTAGTAGGGCTGAGTTGTAATAGTGGTAGAAGGGAGCAGCCTAGTGCCCAAGATGATAAGGAGACTGATAATCTGAATAGAAATAGATCCTAAATTACCCCTTTATTATCACTGGGTGCAGAATCAGGTATGTTTTGGCAGCTCTGTCACCCATTCCCTAGTTCTGAGTCACACTACCATGGCAAAGAGTAGTAGTTACTATTATAAGGGAGCAAGAGTTTTATATGTATAAGTTTAAGTGCACAGATTAGAAGGGCAAAGAAGAGACCTCTCTGGATCATGCTATATTGGAAGCACTAAAATGCTTACAGGCCTCTAGACTAAACTGTGAAAACAGAGCCAAGGTGTAAAAGAAAGAAGTTCAGACTAGTTATGTCTTGCCCAGAGATGAGCAGAGCTCAACATTAAATAAAGTCCAAAGTCAAGAAGCTGGAAAAAATGAGAGAAAAAAAAAGAAAAGAACAGAATCATAAAAAGATGCAATAGCAGAAACATATGTTCAAGAAGAAAATGATTTGAGAATATCTATAAGAAAATTATCAAAGAAAAATGCAGACTGAGCACAAACCCAGCAAGAGTTCCTAGAAGTTAAAGAAAGAGATTTAAAAAATTTTAAAATCAATTGAACAATAGAGGAAAAATTGGGGGAAAGATATAGGAACTATGCAAGAAAATTATGAAAAAAAAGAATTAACAGCTCAATAAAATGAGGTACAAAAATGCTGCAGAAATAAATCCTTAAGAATTAGAAATGATAAAATAGAATTTAATGATTCCATGAGACAGGAATAAACAATAAAACAAAGACAAAAAACTAAAAAAAGAAGAAAATGTGAAATATTTCATATGAAATACAATTGACCTAAAATAAATTATGGACAGAGAATTAAAGAAGTATTGATTTGCCTGAAATCCACCAAAAAAAAGAGGTTTGTGTGTGTGTGTGTGTGTGTGTGTGTGTGTGTGTGTTTACACAAATAATTGAGAAATTCATCTTGCAAGGGGTGAGTCAATATGGCAGAGAAAATACAGGGACTAATCTGAGCTCTCCCCCAAATTACTCTGAATAATTTTAAATAATGCCTCAAAACAAATTCTGAGCAACAATGCACACAAAAGGACAGGGTGAAACTATTTTCCAGCCCAAGAAATTTAGAAGGACAGTAGATAAGGTGTGTTGCATGAGAGTAAGAATGAATTCAGTCCAGTACAAGGTGTACCCAGTAAACTAACAGAAGGCTTGGGGATGACTGAATCAGTGGAAACAATGACAATTGATGGACATTTTAGCCCACAGTCTGTAAGTGGGTTATATAACTTCTTGGAAAGAGATGAAGAAGTCCCTTTGCTGGCACTGGTGGCAGGGCACTGTTACATTGCCTATCCTTGGATCTGAGTCTAAGTCCCAGAGCAGGGAGTAGCACTGGTACCTCAGAACTTGCAGCCACAGGGGAACAGGATACCTGATCACGTTTTGAGGATGGAAAAAAAGTGCTTGTATACTCACAAATCAGAGCACAGGCCAGGAAAATAGTAAACACATCTATCCCTAAATCATATCATCTTAAAAGAACTAAAAACTTACAACTCTCTGGAATTATCTCTGAACATAACTGCACAAAAAACCCTGAAGTTTTAAATAGTGCCCCCTCCACTCCAGAAGCAGAGCCCCACTTTACCATAGAGTTAAAAGTTTAGAACTAGACTGGGAAAATGAGCAAGCAGCAGGAAAAGGTCCTGACTATAGTTACTTTGGTAAAAGTGAAGATCAAAACAAATTTAGGGGGAAAAATGCAAAATCAAAACTTTTATATCTAAAGTCTCAAAAAAATAAGAAATTGTCTCAAGTCATGGAAAGCTCAAAAAGGACTTTTAAAATCAAGTAAGAAAGTACAGGAAAAATCAGGAAAAGAAATATACAAAAAAAATACAACATATACATCTGATGAGATTTAAGTTTTCTGAACATCTAGAGAAGTGAGAAAACTTGGGGATAATGTGGGAGAGGGATTTTTACAAGGGTAGAGTGGGTAAAATAAGGAATAAAAAGGTAACAGAAGGAGAAAAAAACTAACAGGGATAAGATGAAAAAGAGAGACTAAGGAGGAAAATAATGAACAAAAATAATGGATTTTTTTGTTGTTGTGCTAAGGTAATTGGGGTTAAGTTACGTGCCCAGGTATTAAGTGTTAGGCTAGGAAGTTTTAAGTGTCTGAGACTAGATTTGAATTCAGGATCTTCTGACTTCAGGGCTAGTGCTCTATCCACAGCACTACTTATCTGCTCCCAGGATTCATTATCTCAACATCATCATATCATCTGCAAAGGATGATAGTTTTGTTCTCTCTTTGTCTATTCTAATTATTTCGAATTTTTTTTCTTCTCTTACTGCTAGATTAATATTTCTAATAAATATTGAATAATAGTGGTGATAATGGGCATCCTTATTTCACCACTGAGCTTACTGGGAATGCTTCCAGCATATCCCCATTACATATCACTCTTGCTGATGGTTTTAGAGCAATTTGGAATTATGTCCAATGGATTAAAAAATTGTGCATAACCTTTGATTCAGCAGTGCCATTATATGGTTTATATTCCAAAGGAAAAAAAGGAAAAGGACTCATTTTATTGCATCTCTCTTAGTGATGGCAAGGAACCAGAAATTGAGGTGATGCCTATCATTTGGGAAATGAACTGAACAAATTGCGTTTTATGAATGTTATGGAACATTACTTTGCTATAACAAATGATGAACAGGCATATTTCAGAAATACCTAAAAGTCTTACATGAACTGATGCTCAATGAAGTATGCAGAACCAGAATATTGTACATAGTACTAACAACATTTTGTGATAATCAACTATGAATGATTATTTCTCCTTAGCAATACAATTATCTAAGATAGTTCCTAAAGGCTCATGATGGAAAATGCCATCCACATTCACAAAAAGAACTATAGAGTCTAAATACAGATCAAAGCACACTATTTTCACTTTTTTGTTTCTTGTTTATTCCTTTTATTCTGATTTTTCTTTCACAACATGACTAATGTAGAAATCTGCTTAATATGATTGCACATATATGATGTGTATCAGATTGCTTGCCATCTTGGGAGAAGGATAAGAGGAGGAAGGGACAAATAAACAATGTAAATCAAAATCATAAAAGCAAATGTTGAAAAATAAAATATATGTTTTATACATATTTACACATATAAAAAATAAAAACATGAAAATGTTTTTCTGAAAATAAGTTACTTTGATATAATAAATACTTAAATTAACTATAAAGGACAAGAAATATACCCAGGGAAAGAACTGATAAATACATGTATTTATTTTAAAAATTTAATATATATGCCTATTTGTGTTTAATGGCAATATCTCAGGCAGGGGCAAGAGGGGGAAAAGAGAAATTTATAGGATATTTTATTTTGTATTTGAAAGAAATTTCAAGTTATGCACAGTAGATTTGCAATTTTATATGCAATTAACTTTTTATTGTTCTCTGTTATAGAAATGCTTATTTTATTCCATGAATTTAAAAAAAAATTAATAAGAACAAAATAGGAGAGTTCACAAAAAATTCTTGAAGATTAGAGTCCCAAAGATCATGTATATCCTGTATTGTTGAAATATCCTAATGCTTTTCAGGTGATTTCTAGCTTCTGATATTTCTCACCAAAATACTTTGTTTTATATATATATATATGTGTGTGTGTGTGTGTGTGTGTGTGTGTGTGTGTGTGTGTGTGTATGTTGGTCAGGGGATTCACAAATTCTCTTCTGCATTCATTTTTCTTCCTGTGTACATCCTATTTGGCTAGTGTCATCAAACAAAACATTAAGTTTAAAAAAATTGTGCAAATTTATTTACCAAGAGGTGGTATTTATATATTAATTCTGGATTGCCATTGCCAACAGAATTTATAGAAATTTATAGAAAATTTATTTTTAAGGAACTTGTATTTTTAATCAATGCAGATTATGCCTAATCCTATCTTCTAAACATATTTTCACAAAGAATTAGAATTATACATATACCAGAAGATCACTGTCCTTTATAAAGTAAAAGAAAACAAATCTCCATCCTATGAATGCCCCATTATCTTTGAAAATTCAGCAAATAAAGCCCAATAAAACCAAACCACCATCACAAAAAGTATTGTTTGTTGCCCACAAATATATCGATTATAATACATTGCTGAATAAAAAATTTAAGGATATCTTCAATAATTGTTGCCATACTGAATACTCATAATCAGTAATTACATGGAATAAAAAGTTTTCAGAATATAGAGACTTGGGAGAAGGAATTAAAACATCGCGGAAAAAGAATAAGATACATATCATCCCTGTTGACCTATTATTGGAGTTGTCTCAGAAATAGTTATTCTTCAGAAAATAATCTTGTATCTCAATAATTCCATCTAATTTGGAGAATCAATTATTTTATTTGTAAAATATTTTGTTGAATATTAAATAGGGGAGGAAAGTAATAAAATAGCAACCTTTCCTCAAACTAATTATGTTTGAACTCAATCAGGCATAAATATGAGAAAAAAACTAATAGTAACAATTAACCACTAGCTAAAAATATAATACAAATGGCTTGCAAAATGCATCTGTGAAGTTACAATAAATGTGTGTAAAATTTACTATATTCCATATTATAAATATAGACCTTAAAGTATCCTAGAGAGGTATGTTTTATGTAGAAATTGGATGAGATAGGTATTTAAGTCCCTTTGATTCTCATTCTTCAGTTCTTTGATTGAGTTACACTTTCAAACCATTGCTATATCTCATGAAAGATATAAAGGTGGATTGGTATAATCCCTACCCTTACACATGTGACACATATGATACACATGTCTGAGAAAAGTCAAAACAATTCCAAATCCTATAAGTATTTGAAGATAATTACAAACAAAATGCTACAGAAGTCTAGAAAAAGTAAGAATCTCAACTAGCAAAGGAAACCAAAGAAGTTTTTTTGAGAGACATACTGTGAACTGAACCTTGAAATATAGATAACAATCAATAGGTACAAATAAAAGCAGAAGAGATTTGAAATGGAAGAATAGCATAAATAAATAAATTAGCAAATTATAAACTCTGTGTGTGTATTTTTGTGTGCAATTTGGTTCATTTGTGTAATATGTATCTGGACAAGAATGGATCTCATCGACTTCTTTGGACAATATAGCCTTTCTGTGTTGAAGCTGGGAAGATTAATTCTGGGAGAGTCATGGTGATGTGTAAAGTATGTGTCTTGGAAGACTATGGAACACGAATAGACATTCTAGTCCTGGTTCCAAGTTGGCTAGTTTCAGTTGGCTGTGTAGTCACAAGTGTAAGCAGCTCCAGAAAGACCTGAGTCAGTTTTGTCTGTTACATTCACATCTGGAGAAAGCTCAAGGACTTTCTCCATTTCTGTTGAGAGACTTATGAGGTAAGGGAAGGGCCTTTAAGAAATAAATATTGATCCTTTGCCTAACATCCTAATGCAAGCTAAGTTTTTGAAGCTAGCCTAGAACTGATCACCATGATGATCTATAGAAATGACTTTTGGAACTTTAATAGAATGACTCACTTGACAGTCATGCAACATCAAAACACAAACTTAGTAGGACCAATGTTACATAGGAAATGAGCTAAATTTTGAGTCTATTATTCCAGGAACCAAGGTGGTATTAGGAGAGAACATGTACAGATATATTGTGAAAAATATAGATATTTGAAATACTCCAACCCATCAGAATTACCTCTCTGAAACAGTATGGGGAGATTTAACTTGCCTGGAACTGGGCGAGAAAGCCAGAGTATGTATGTATGTATATATGAATGTATATAAGTTGGTAGACTGGAATATATGCATACATATATGCATTACATATATTTTGTGTTAAAATACACATATAGCTTTGTATAGCATAATACATATATAATATTGCATAACATAATATAGAATATATTTAATATTATGTATGTAACTTCATATAAGTTTTATATAATGCATGTTAATATAGCATATACATGTATTGCATTATTATATATGTGTATATATATATATCTTTCTAAATATATATTATAGGCAGAAGATACTTTAAAGATGCTCTAGTCTGATAACTAGCTTATAAAAGATATTTATATAGGATATTGGGGTCTCTGTATGAAAAATGAAATACAAGCCCATAGGGGCTAAGTGTCTTGTCCACATGTATATTGTCATAGACTTTATATTATAATCCAGTTCTCCTGATTTGCAGTCTACCATTCTTTCCACTATAGCATTTAAAAAAAAACTGTCATCTTGTTTATTCATAACTATTTTCTGTCATATAAACATATTCAACTTAAAGAAACAGAAAACAACCATAAATATTAAGATCTGGTACTATCAAACTATTACTGGCTTTTCCAACCATTCCAGGTTCTTATTTGCTTTTATATAAAGTCCTGTAATTTGAAAAGACTACAAAATGTACATATTGGTTAATCCTTTTTTCAAATCCTTTTCTATGTGATCCACTTCAGTGAAATTTTGAGATTCTTATAGAATTAATTTATACTTAACTATTTGGTGAATTTCATTCTGAGATCTTGACTCAGCTATTGATTAAATATGTTTGAATGCTAGAAAGAAAACAGAAAATAGTAAAAACCAGTTTCATGTCCAGTGCTAAGCTATTCCTGAATGAACTTCCTAAACTGGTCTAGATTTAGTTGGCTCTAGGAAATAGTTTTGTTATGACATGACATTACTGTGTTGTGCAAAACTGTCAATAAAAACTGTATGGCTTTTGGAGAAATAGGTTAAGAGCACAGCACTCAGAAACTTCTATCACATATTTTTTAAAAAGGAATCTAATGAAAATAGTAGCATAGTTTTATGTATGTTAAATGGTTAAGAAACATATAAACACTAAAATAAATAGTAGTAGTGTCCTCGTCCTACATTCCATTTCAACAAGGCCATACGCGAACAAAATTCAGTCCCTATAGCTGAGAAAGATGGAGCCTTGATAGTATGAGAGCATAGATCATAACAGAGGGTGAAGGAAAGCATTAGGATGGACTACTCCTCTTCCATTCACAGCTCTTACTGCATCAGAAAATATTGAAAAAGAAGTTAAGTTTATTTATGGAATAGATCTGAAAGGATTGCAGCTTCTAAGTTATTGTAAAATGGTGACTTTCTATATTCTCTTCATGTTTATATAGGATGAAATCAAGCATAAAAAATACAAAATCTATGTTATGCTTAAATCATGTTCTTATTTATTAATCTCCCTGGATCAAATTCACATTTTCAAAACAGATATATTGCAGAACTGATTATACAATTCCAATTAATAGTGTAAAGTACTCCAGATTACGGAAATCAAAAGATCTTCTTTCTCATACAAGCTTACCCATAAATTGTCTGCCTAACATCATTTGAGCCATTGAATAGATCATTTCTGTGCTCCTTTCCAGTTCTAACATTGTATAAGAGGAAGCTATTATACATCCAGTCTAAGATCATCTTTCATCCCAAAGAACTCAAGGATATTTATTTTAGTTTGAACATTCTCCTCCAAAATACATAATTCTTCCTTTCTTCCTTCTCTTTCTCACTCCCACATACACTAAATCTATATTTCTATCTGTTGGTAGGTCTAAATAAATATATATAAATCTTGTTAATTCTTTTCTATCTATCATCTATTTGAATACTTACAAAAAACAAACGCAAAAAAAAACCACAAAAAGCAGTCTGAGTAGCCCATAACTTCCCTTTGAAAAATTCATTGAATTTGGTTTAAAAGCAGTGCAAAACTATGGCATTCCAGTGCAAAACAGAAGGCTGTTTTGCTGGGCAGGAGAACATGGTACAAACTATCACATTCAGCAACCTGAGTGGTCATAAGGTGGTCATCTATTCCTATTGGACAAGAGATTGCTCTGGAGGTAAAAAAATATTTGGGGGACTTTCCATGTACTTATAATCTCTGTCATGCTGGCCTTGGTTATGGCAAGGGTAAGCAAAGATGGAAGGCAAGTAACAGAATCTGCCGCTCACAGTTCTGTGGCTTTATATATAGAATTTAAGACATGATTTTATCAAATTGATTAATATTGATTTTAGTAGAATAAGGGTCCAAATGAATTACTTCTCACAACTCCCTCTAGAATGCAAGCCCACTTTGAGGTTGCTGATAGGTGATCCTCTTTTCATTAGATCTGGTTTTTCTTAATAGCACATTGTCATAATAGAGAGCAAAGTATGAATCTTATGCTTTTTCGTGTCATTTATTGCTTTAGTCCCTTTCTTTGTCTTCAAGGTGCAGGACCAGGTTGGTATTTCTTTTTATTGTCTAAGGAAATTTTCAAGACTGATTTCCCCACAAGGTTCATTTCTCTCACACAAGAGAGACATTCCTAGTAAATGTCCTTTGTTTAACAGGGAAGAAGTTGGTTAGTCACAGTCAATAAACCCTTATTAAGTGCCTACAAAGTGCCAGGCATTGGGTCTAAGTCCTAGGGATACAAACTTAAAAAAGAAAGACAACCTTGGGCTACAGGGTTTTTACAATTGAATGAAATAAAAATAACTCACAAAAGAGAGCTAAAAAGGTATGGACAGAAGAAAGAAAAGGAAAAGGGGAAAAGTTTCCTGGAGCAGATCAAGGTGTAGAAGTCAAAGAAATACAAAATGAATGCAGCTGGGTGGGGAATGAGGAAATTTCTGTCTAGTCCCCTTTCCTTAAATAGAAGTATCTCTGACTCCATCTTTCAATGAGAAGAGCAAATAGTATTGATGAAGTATGAGTAACAAGAGTCTTTGAAACTTACATGATGATGAGATTTCCCAATAAAGAGTCTACAGAGGGGGCAGCTAGGTGGCGCAGTGGTTAGAGCACCAGCCCTGAAGTCAGGAAGACCTGAGTTCAAATCTGGTCTCAGACACTTCCTAGCTGTGTGACCCTGGGCAAGTCACTTAACCCCAATTGCCTCAGCAAAAAAAGCAAAAAAAAAAAAAGAGTCTACAGAGCCCATGTTGAAGAAGATAAAGAAAACTGAAATACATACAGTGTGGAAAGCTAAAAAAGTCCCAAATGAGTGAAGCCAAGTAGGAAATGGGAATTCAAATCTTAAACCAATGCTTGTTGTTTCAACTTTTTCATAAATGTAGTTAAATTATCTTTCTGGATCAGAGAATTAATTGAGAGAGTATTACGTTTTCAGAACAATATACTAAAAATACAACTTTGCACAAAATTTTGCTTTTATCAATTTATTACTGAATTTTTTCTTAGAGTGACAATTTCTTATGTCAGCGTGATTACCTTTTGGAGTACTTTGATATGAGAAAAACATGTTTTGCAATTACAGAGAATTGCTCTATGAAACTCTTGTGAGTGGAAGAGTAATTTAATTTCATTAGACTCTGTTGAAAGACTTGGTTTCATGTGGTTTTCAAGAGAAGCTGGGAAAGATCTAGCAGCTCCTTGGCTTCACTCCATGATCTTGGCTCCACCCCCCCCCCAAAAAAAGAAATTCCTCCTTAACTTTTTAATCATTTTTCTTAAAAACACTTTACTTATATTGAAACTTTTCCTTAATGTGGCATTATTATGAATAGTTTTGCACAGTAGCCATTTAACATTAAATTGTCAATGATTCATTGTACATAATTTCTAATAACATTTGTTTCTTTGGCCTCTTGCAAAGCAAAAAATAAAGAATGAAATGTTCTAGTTTTTCATCTATTTAACTGCAAAAGTATTCAAATATTACTTCATTTTACTTTATCACTTTAAGTGGAACTACTTGATATTGTTTTGTATCATTTAACAATCAACTAGCATTTTGCAATACAAAAATTTGCAGATAATCACAATGTTTCTTATATCAACCAATGTCCTTAGACCAGCAATTCTGTAAGCAACTCTATGTATAGCTAGGTGGATCAGTGGATATTGTGTTGGACCTAAAGTCAGGAATATCTGAGTTGAAATCTAACCTCAAACACTTATTAGCTATGTGACCCTCGACAAGTCACATAACCCTATTTGCCTCAATTTATTCATCTATAAAATGGGTTGGAAATGGCAAACTCCTCCAGTATCCTTGTCAAGGAAAACTCAAATGGGATCATGAAGAATCAGGCATGACTAAACAGCATAAAAGCTGAAAGCAATCCTTTTGAATGCCCTGTCCTTTTTAAAATAAAAGTTTGTTTTTATTAAAAAGCATCTCATTGTCCCTAGAACAATCATCTTGTCTATTAATGTATTCAATCTGTCTATATTCAAGAAGCTATTTCAATTTATTAGTTCTTGCTATTTATATTGAAGCATTTGTACAAAACAAATAATTCTCTTCTCTCTACATTAATAATGATATTTATGAATTTCAATGTGTAATATAGTGGATTATATTTTCTGGATTTAAGTCTAGATAATGACAGAATTAGCTTACATGATTTATACTAAAAAATAATATGAATGTGGGGTGGAGAAATGTTATACAAATTTAAGGCAAGTTAGGATGCATAGCAAGCATTAATATGAGAATGGTTTTTGATACAGCCAAATATGGACAATACGAAAAAAAAAATGTCAGTCAAAGATAAAGTTGCAGGCAAGCTCCTTTGCCCCTCCTTTCCATGGAGCAGCATGTTGGGTCATAAGACAAATAAGTAGGAAATAACCCCCCTTCTCTAAGGTACAAAACCACTGTAGGCTGTGGTTGACATAAGGTTTTCAGATAAAAATTCAGATTAAAAAAAAAAGCTGGTGGTGTGGATAAAGAGATCAGAGAATATGGACCAATAGTAAAAGAGGATTTCTAAAAATTTAACAAGAAACCTTACTCAGAATGAGGATGGTGGAATTATAACTGTGCCACATGAGTATGTTTGCTGAAGTTTCAGCAGCCAGTTGCAATTAGAACCAGAGTGACACTTAAAACTCAAATGTAGCAGAGTTGTATAATTAGAGGCAGATTTGGGAGAATGAAACCATACTCTCCTTTGGCTATTCATGTATCTATTGCTTGATATTTTTTAATATCACATTGAGAATCAGGAAGGAGAAAAAAGAACATTATTGGGCTGAATAATCTTAAGAGAAATATATATATATATATATGTGTGTGTATATATATGTAGAGGAAAAAATTAGGAGGTGAGTACATGGAAGAAGTAATTAATATTTCTGAGAAAAAAATCATATTTATTAATGAGTCAATGTTATATGTGGTAGAATAATAAAGCATGTCCCTCAGCATGTAGGGAGAAGTTAGAACAAGAAGAGGCAGGGTAACAAATAGCAAGAACTTGAAAGAAGGCATGGATAAGTAGGTAACAGCCCTTTGAAATTATGGGAAATTATAGTTAGAACATTGGATAACATTTTAATTTCTTTTTACAGTTGCAGTTGTCTTGGAAATTTGCTAATATATTGAAACAAAATGCTTACCTCCGCCTAAATCAGCAAGTCAATTGGAGAATGTACTTGATCACTTATTTGAAAAAGAACAACAAAAAACAATCAATTAAAAATATTATCAGGGAGATGATAAAAGCAATTTTAAAATATTTGGATAAAATTCAAATAAATTTTTCCCATTAGTAAAATTATCCTGACCTCAGACTGGTAGCAATACCTACCAAAATCATTTCAATGTCATCCCATAGCATCAGTTTAAATAGAGAAGGATTGCAAACATTGATAACTAGAACTCAACTAAACCATAGAAAAGTTTTGAATCTGTTGTCATCACAATATGCCCAGGTGGCAGGCTGAGAGCATTTCAAAGACAGGCTCCAAATGAAAAACCAAAAATGAGTTTTCTTGGAAAAGATGTTTGCCATTTCCTTTCCCAGGTAATTTTATAGATCAGGAAACCAAGACAAATAAGGTTAAATGATTTTCTTAAGATCACACAACTAATAAATATTTGAGGCTGGATTTGAACTCAGGTCTTTCTGCCTTCAGGTCTAGAATTCTATCCACTTTGCAACCTAGGTACTCATCCATTTTTATTAGGTAGAATATCAAATGTTAGTCTAATTTATAATTGACTGCCTATCCTTTACAAGTTAAAGGGCTGGCCTCCTAAATAGAAAACTATCTACATGTTCTGATTTCTGAGGTGCTGAAACTGAAGGACCTGGAATATCTGTAGAAGATAACCCAGTATTCAACAAGGAGCTATAAAATATTTAGGTGTTAATGAGTGATAAGATTGGAGGTGTAGTATAGAAGGGTTAGTCTGTCAACAATGTGTAAAAAAGACTACTTCAAATTATCTTTCCCATGTTGCCTAAATTTGCACCATTAGTGAGTCATGTCTTTGAATTCTGAAAACTTACCATTCTCTTAGAGTTTCTCATTAAAATTCAAATGCAACTATGAGAAATCACATTTTAAGTGCAATCTTAATCAAGATTACTGTAAATGGAGACCAGACATGGGAATATGGTAAAGCACAGTTCTGTACTTTAATGAGTTCCTGTACGTAAGCAGGAACCAAGTCTTCTAATCAAATCAGGATGAAGAACACCCTCCTATATATATTTTACAGGAATTCCAGAATACATATTTAAAACTTTCCCTTGCTTCCTTTCCCTTTCCCTGCTTCACATCTAGCATTTGCCTCCTCCCTCAGCAAATTTTTACTCTAGTCAAAACAAAGTAACATCTATTGTTCCAATGTTGGATTATAGGGGAATCAGAGGTTGAATCTAGTCTGGGGAGTCAGACTCATTTATGATAGGAGTAGGACTCTCCACATTTTCAACAGAGATTAGTTTTACTTAAAAGGCAATAAAGTTGTCCCCAGGAGCCAATCAGCCCCTTCTCCTAGTGTAGCTTCCTTGTCTCCTGAGGAAATAAAAAGTCCTACCCACATTAAGTTGGAACTTCTTCAAATTTATGGATATCCAAACACCAAACTACTCATTATGCTTTGCCCTGCTGATAAGATACATGTCCATATGGAGGTGAAGATGGACTTATCTATAGAAGGCAAGTGCCACTGTGTCCTTAGTATGATAGGACAAAGTAAATCTTTTTTTTAAGTGTTCAATCATTTATGAGTGTCTCATTTCACCCCAAAAATCAAACCTGAATTAATAGGATCTTGGCATCAGACCTGCCATTAATACTAATCAAGTGCAGCTCCTTCAATAAATTAGCCTACTTATAATGTGTGAGTGCATGAGTGTGAATGTGTGTGTTTGGGAAAAAGAGAAAGGAGAGGTTAGGTTAGGATTTTATTTAAATAGAAAAATAATCTTAAACTGTTGTGCTGATCTGATTGATAGTTGTATGCCTATCAAGCCACAAAAACTGAATTGGTTCCATTTGAATTGTCTTAGGAAGAGTCTTAAGCTCACCTGGCAAAATAAGGTACTAGAAATTCAGGTCTTTTTTTGAGCTAAACTGCCAAGAATCCAAAATCTACTATAGAGAATATGACTTCCATGACTAGCTACATTGTTCAAAAGCAAAATGTATATTTGCCTAAAAGATTATTTTACAGAAAATTCACATGAGGCAAGCACTCACAAGTTGGTCAGAAAAGGCATTGCAAAAACACTCTCAGGATCTCTTTGGACAACTTTGGAATTGATTGCCTGAAGCAGGAGAAACTGGGAAAGGACCACCCAGAATGGTATATTTGCTTTAACAAAAAGTCTGTGTTCTAGGAACAAGAATTGAAATCAAAAGAAATGCTAGATGCATATATTTAGAAAACCCATCCTAAATGTCCACATGGATTATTTCTGCCCAACCTGTGATAGAGCATCCCAAGATCATATTGGTATGATCAGCAACAGTCAGACTTTCTATAAATTGACTCTAACATAATGATATCATTTTGTTCATCGTTGAGAACAAAGGACAGCAACCAAACAAAAGAGGTATTTGGAGGCAGCTGCTGAAACTTAAAAAAAAACTGCTCCCACTTTACCCTTTCCAAATAAACAAACAACAACACAATTCCATTTATTTATGTACCTGAGAAAGGCATATGCTGTCAAAGGGATTTACATGCAGGAAATATTTAATAATTAAAATGATGATGATGATAACTAGTATTTATATAGTTCCTTAAAATTTTAAAAATGCATTGCAAATATTACCTTACTTAAAAATGTCATCTCAACCTAGTGTGATAGATGCTATAATTATTTCAAATTATTTTTATATGAGGAAACTTAGGCAGGCAGAATTTAAATGACTCGACCTTGGTCACACAGCTAGTAAGTATCTAAGGATTAATTTGAACACTTCTTTTGATCTTCATTTGGGAAAAGGACATCAGCTAAATGCAAGCAAAATAGATACAGGTTCACTTTTCACGTTAGCAGTACCCTTAATGGTTAACCTCACCGGCTGAGATAAGCACTCATTAATAACCTTGCTCATCTGAGAAGAGAGACAGGGCTGGGCAAGAGACTTTGAAATGGAGCTTAGGAGAGGAGGGACCAGAAGTCCTCTTTACCTTCTTGGATTGTCTGTTCATACAGAACTACATCTCCTTCTTCATATATAATTTTCTTTTTATAGATTCTTCCTTTCTAAACAGAACTATTACATTTATATGAAAAATATATTTAATGTAATAGTATTGAAACAATTGTCCCCTTGAGAACATATCTAAGTTTATAGCCCTTCAGAATAGGGTTAAGCAAAGAAGTTGTCAGCAGCTAACTTTCTAACCTTAGCTGTCTAACAGCACTTAATGTTTCTTAAATTCAAAATCTTCAAATAATTTGACAGTTTTTCATATAGTAATTGGTTTTAATTCCTTATTATTTGATCAAGTTAAAGTTTGCAAAGAGCCATATTTAAATTCAGATTCTGGAAAGAAACAAAATTACCTGCCATCATTAGAATAGCATGATTCTTCACTCATTATTATAAGAAGAGTTGTTCATCTTTCCTTTAGGGAGATTAATTACTGTTCAACTGGGAAGAAATTCATGAGTACTTATCACAAAGTATGCTAGTAGTCTGAATTTAATTGGATTTGCAGGCAATAATATTTTCATAGCATCAGGTATATTACTTGTAATGAACATGCATACCACATCTCTGAACAGTTCCAATTAGGGATATTATGAAATGAGATCTCACAGGCAAACACAGTATGTATGATATTATAGCAATGGCTACTAGTCTAAAAGTGCACACAGCTTTTTGTAGTTCAAATAATCTCTAGAAGATGGTTTTACTGGAAATTTTTAGTCATATTTTATATGACCTCCATCTACCTTAATGGTTTCCATTCAAATTTGTACATAAACTTGCTATTTTTTTCTGTTTTTGCAAAAAAGCTCAATTACACATAATTACGGAACTCTTGCTTTCTTAAAAGAAACTTATAAGTGTATAAAGCATTAGACTGAAGGGCAAGAGACTAATTCTAATACCGCTCTGCAATCTACTACCTTTGTTACTTTTGATAAGACACTTAAAATATAAGCCTCATTTTCGTTGGCAGAACAATAATACTTGGAACAGGAAGGTGCAAGCATATCCTAGGGGGAGCTGATCCTATATCATGAAATAATGCCCCCCCAAAAGAGTCCCCCATATATTAAAAAGGGATATGGAATAAATAAGAAAGATAAAAGAATTCTCCATAAGAACTGTTAAAATTAAAAATCAAATTTTAAAAATTAAAAAACAAAACTTAAGGCCAACTTACCAGAACACTGTTCTTTAAACTCCTGCAGACTCATGTTCCAACATCTCTCTCTTCTCACCTCAGCATACTCACAGAGACCTTCCGAATCTTATGACAATTACAATTGTTGTCACATATTTTTGGAGTTAATCTCCTAATTACATTCCAGGGAATATCTTGTTCTCAAGAAAAGTGAAACAGACAAACCCCAAATGTGAGAACAAAAGGTGTTGATTATGGAAAAGTGTGGAACCAAAGGGCAGATTTTGTAGTAGGGAGGAGATCAGGTATATAATACTTATCTATCAAAGGAAGAAATAGACAGCCAAAGGGAGAGAGAGAGTGGTAGAGAAGAGATTTAAAGCTTTGTCACCATCCTTGTCATGACTGTCTTAGAGTCTCAATGGCAAACTACTTCATATCAGTCTCCTGCTGACAACAAAGTGACTAAAGAAAGTTAAGTTGCAAAATGGAAGATAGAGCTTAGAAAAGTTGATCTGGTAAAAGTAGATATAAACCAAACTACAGTAGCCATTCTGAGTCTCTGTAAGCATGTCCCAAAATGGCTAACTTCACTCAATAAATGACACAGAATTTTCCTAATAATTAATCTGAGAGAACTATGAACAGGTGATGACAGTTAGAAAGACAATAAAATAGCTTAAATCCTTCAGAATATTGGAATTAAGAAGCATGTTTTCCAGAATCATGCAATAGAAAAGTACAGAAGAGTCATTTATAAAGATAAGCAAAGGCTGACTAAGGAGAAAAGAACAAACATTTAAAGAAGGAAAAAAAAACAATTTGACTGGACTAGTAATTTATGACACAGGAAATTGGATTAAAATTCCCTGAAAAGAATAAAAATATCCCAATACATCTTTAAAGACTTTTTGAAGTTACAATGGTACAATTCCAAGAATAGACAATGATTCAAGAGAGCAAAAAAAATGAAAATACCCTCATTTTTTAAAAGGATAGATGGTTTGGCTCTTAAAGAAGATATTACCAAGTTTAATCAGATATGAAAGAAATTAGGAAAAAAGACAGAAACACTTTCAATAACAGATTATTTGAAGAGAGAAAAAAAAGAAGAAAGGAAGGAAGGAAGAATTGCAATTACAAGAATTTTAGGAATACAACTATAAAAATAATCTTAATAAAATATAGACCTAAATAATTATAGAAATAACAACTGTCCATTGTTGGATCATATAGATACATTTAAAATACCGTTGCTATCAGCATGTGTTGCCTCTATTACTTTTGTGTTTATCTTTTCCTTATCATAAGTGGAGAAGGGGGCAGAATAGTCTAAGTGCCTGGATGACCAGCAAATCCATCAGAATTGTCATAGGTCTTACAAGTAATGGATTCTGTAACAGAGTCTACCAAAATGGGAATGGATTGTAACAGATGAAATCTCTGCAGAAGGAGGTAGACAAAGAGTCACCTGAGAATTCTAGCAACTTCAGGGATCATAACCCCTCATGACAGAGAGATATGTTGGCTACATACTCTAGAGAGGTATCTATCCTCAAGAGCTATGTTGAAGTGGAATTTTATTGAAGACTCCATGAAGGAAGCATAACTCACAGAGCCAAGAACCCTTTGACCACACTTGTTCTCTACATATGTTTGTCACTACAGCTGTAGTTTTTGATTTCCAGTTTAAGCCCATTAATTTCTTTGTCCATACACAAGTTATTTGCATGTAGTTTCCCAATAAGACTATAATCCTCATTAAACTTCTTGAGAGCAAGGATTTTCTTTCATTTCTTTGTATCCCCAATGTTTAGCACAGTATATGGCAAAAATAAGCAATTAATAAATGTTTTTCAACTGCCTGATAATTGGCCTTTTGTGTGCAAAGCAATGGTTTGGAGAAATTATTTTGTAATTTATAAATTTTTCATACCTTCTCAGCAAATCTTTTTTTAAGGTAATAGAATTCTGCTGATTAATTGATAATGATGAGCATTCAGGATAGGAACTTATCAGTGAATGTTGGAAACTTCAACTCTTTAATAATACTCCTTGAAACCTGTGCACATTTGCTCTCTGGAGACCCTACCTGTAATATTGTATGCCTAGCTAGGGCACACAAAGAGGGTGCTAAAATTGTAAAGAACCACAACTGAAAGACTTTTAAAATTATAATAACTCAACCACAAAACATGACTATAAAATTATGATTCCTACACCTTGGTGAAGAGTTTATGAACTAGAAATTCAAGGTAAGGCTTACATTTTCAGTCATAGATAATGTGTGAAATTCTTTTGAATGATTATAGTTAAGTAAAGGAAGGTTTTTATTTTTCTTTTGAGTGTTTGGAGAAAGAATGAAAAGTAAAAACAGAAACACTTCATAGAAAGAAAGAAAAGAACATCAATGAATGATACATTTTGTTAAGTATAATAGCAACATCACTATATGATTACAATCCTTTTAAGCTTCTGAAAGTTTTCTCTCCTGTCTTCATTCATCCTTTTTTTTCTTTCCTTCCTTCTTTTCTACCTTCTTGAACTTCCTCCTTTTCCTCTCTTCTTTCTTCCCTCTTCCTTCCTTCTTTTTCAAGTTCCCTGATCTTTTTTTTTGAATGATTTTAAAATAAACAGAGGAAGTAGGTAGATGGCACAACAGATACAAGCCCTGAAATCAGGAGGCCTGAGTCCAAATTCTACCTCAGAGACTTAACACTTACTAGCTGTCTGACCTTAGACAAGTCACTTAATCCCAATTGCCTCACCAATAAATAAATAAACTAATGAATGAATGGATAGGTAAGTAAATGAGTAAATACATTAATAAAATAAACTGATGGATAGAATGTCAGGCTGAATCAGAAATATCTAAGATCAAGTCTTGCCTTAGGCACTTACTGTGCTTGTGATCCTGGTTAAGTCATTTAACCTGACTCTAAGTACACTTACACAAGTAGACAAGTTACTAATCCTTTATTTCATTAAATATACATTTCTTTCCTAAAGGATTATATTCAGCTTTGCTGGGCAGGTTATTGTGGGCTGTAATTCCAGCTTCTTTGCTGTCCAGAAAAACATAATCCAAGCCCTCAACTTCTTTAGTATTGAAGTTTCTAAAACTTGTTTTTTTTTTTTTTTTTTTTTTTGGTTTTTGTTTTTGCTTTTTTGGCTGCCTGTAGTATTTTCTCCTTGATCTGTAGGCTCTGGAATTTGGCTATAATATTCCTGGAAGTTTTCATTTGGCGATCTTTTCCAGGAGATAATCAGTAGATTTTTTTTCTAATTACTGTTTTATCCTCTGGATTTAAGATATTGTATGGGGTGTTCAGGAGAACTATAACCTATAGTGTGAGTTTGCTGAGATTTTTCCAGGGTTGCTCATCCACCTTTGGTATCCAGCTTCATTCAACTCACCCTGTGGCTCCATGAGAATGTGTAGCATGAGAAGGAACCACATTATGGATAACCAACAGGCCTTAAACTTATTGGTCTATTAAGGGGGTATCTATCACCAAACAAGTGAAGATTTCCCTTGGCAAAATGGGCAGATGAATACAATTTGTTCCAATGGTCCTGAAGGCAGATGAAAGAGGAGCTAAAGCAGATTTAGAGTTTGACTAAACAGCAAGATGCCAAGGTCCTCCATTACATTCTCAGCCATAACCAGTTGTTTTGACTTGTGTCCTGCCACTGGATTTCAGTGAAATACAGTGAGATTCAACAATTGATAGTGAATCTTATGACTTTGTGCAATGCTACCTCACTTAAATCCAATTCACACAAGTCTGGACATCACCCTCATGCTGTCATTGGTCCTTTTTAAAAATGAAAGATGAAAAACAAGATATTGGATCAAAGATATAGTTATCCTTTATAATTGCTCAAAAATTATATTTGGGCTCTTTTTTAACCTTGGTTTTTAGATAAACTAATAACTCTCCAAAATATATCTTCCAGATCAGTTGTTTTTCCAATGAAACATTTTACATTTTTGTCTATTTTTCATTCTTTGGATTTTGTTTTATTGTTTCTTGAAGTCTCATAGAGTCGTTAGCTTCCAGTAGCCCATTTCTAATTTTTAAGGAACTATTTTCTTCAATGGATTTTTATACCTCATTTTTTCCATTTAGCCAAGTCTTTTAAAGGAGTTCTTTTCTTCAGTCTTTTGTTTATTTGTTTGATGC
Source organism: Myrmecobius fasciatus (assembly GCA_023553655.1). Classification (NCBI taxonomy): domain Eukaryota; kingdom Metazoa; phylum Chordata; class Mammalia; order Dasyuromorphia; family Myrmecobiidae; genus Myrmecobius; species Myrmecobius fasciatus. Next base: position 127,336 of record JAJPUD010006468.1, read on the forward strand.
AAGTTTTTGATGCTTCTAAGGTGGTGTGATCTGGAGATAATTATAGTCACTGTTCTCCTATTCTATACTCTGGCATTTAACCATGTAGGACGCCTGACCTGCTGCAGCCATAAATGCTACTATTCTTTTTGGCCCTAGAACTGTGAGCAGGGGCCCTGTTTCCCTGTGACTGACAAAAAGCACTTTTCTCCATTCTGGAACTACAACCAAAACTGTTTATGGTCTACCAATTTGCCAATCAAAGCCAATTGCACTCAAGTGCCACAGACCTCTCCTGTGGATCTTCCAAGATGTCTTAGGTTTGAAAAATTTCTCCCTCTGACCTTCTGTTGACTCTGTCACTCTACAGTTTGATTTGAGCCATTAGTTTAAATTATTTAGAGGGGAATATTGGAAGAATTCAGCTGGGTCCTGGCCTGTACTTCACCATCTTATCTCTACCTCCCCTTTCAGATCTTTTATTAATGAATATCTCAATAGTCTCAAAATTTTGTTTTATCCAGAAAGAGCTTTTCCATGTATACAAGTATAATTGGAAGAATCCTGCTGTTTCTTCCTTTTTTTTGTCTTTATTGTCATTTCTACCTTCCCAGTATATGTATGTATAGATATACATACAGATAGATAGATATATAGATATACATAAACATATATGCATATGTGTATATGTGTATTTACATATGTATATATCTATGTAGGTATGTATACCTGTGTATATAGGTCAAATATGAGGTCTCCATGATTCTTTCTTTCTTTTTTTTTTTTTTTGCTTTTTGCTGAGGCAATTGAGGTTAAGTGACTTGCCCAGGGTCACACAGCTAGGGAATGTTAAGTGCCTGAGATCAGATTTGAACTCAGGTCCTCCTGACTTCAGGGCTGGTGCTCTATCCATATGATTCTAAATAATCAAAAGATTTTATTTAAAATTTTTTTTCTGCAGATCTTTTTAATTTTTCTTTTCCTTTTATGTTGTCCTCTCTTCCCTTTTGTCTTCACTTGCTCTAATAATGACTTTGCATAGTTGCAACATTTCTCATGCTTTATTTAAATTCTTTTCTATATATATGAGACAATACTTCTTAAAATTTTGAATAATATTTCCTAAGAAATTTTACCAGGGAATTTATATTCTAAACTGATGTCTTTGGCCATTGTGTCTCTCTACTTAGCAAACTTGTTTGTTGGCTAAGGCACTTTCTGGCTTCTTTTGGTTTTCTTCTTAGGAAAACTGATTTACACTGGTTAAGATTTTGTATTTAATTATGAACTTTAGTGTTGCTATAAGTCCAATATTTCACAATCAACTCCTTTTTTCAACTCAACCATTATCTTAGCCTAAAACCTGATTGGGATGCCTGGATTATTTAAATGTCTTCCTAATTGGTATTCCCGGAAGTCTGATCTCTTTTCTACACAGCTGAAAAATTATTTTCTTTAAGCACAGGTCTTATCATGTCACTGTCCTATTCAGGAAACTCCTATGGCTCCCTATTGACTTTCAGATAAAATATAAAATCTTCTGTTTAATTTTCAATGCCCTTCACAGTTTTGACCTAATTTATCTTTCCAGCCTCTTTATATATTACTTTGCTTCCAACATGGAATGGTTTAGCATTGGCTTTCTCTTCATTCTTCATATATGGCATCCTTTCTCTTATCTCTGTTTTAGCACTGGCCATTCTCTATGCCTTAAAACATTCCTTCTTCATTTCTAAGTCATATAATGTCTCATTCTCTTCAAGACACAGATCAAATATCTTTTATACAGAATCTTTCCTAATTCTTCCAACCACTAGTGTCCTCCCTCCTTAAATATCTTTTATTTAACTATTTTTATTTATTTCACATATATCATATATATATATATAT
>JAJPUD010006469.1:0-12245 GCA_023553655.1 Myrmecobius fasciatus
AAGAAGAAGAAGAAGAAGAAGAAGAAGAAGAAGAAGAAGAAGAAGAAAGAAGAAGAAGAGAATCAGACATCTTGGAGTTAGTGACAAAATGTTATGTGCCAAAGCAAAGCAAAATGTCTGAGTGACCCAGATTTGTAATCCAAAGTAAGTCATGTGTGCTGTTCAGAAGAAGTACATCAGTACTAGAATAGCCTTACAATATATATTATCATATCTAGGTATTTTCCACATATACCCTTGATAAAATCAGCCAGAAGTGTTGCTTCTATTGCACAGCCAATAAGCACTGGCCATTAAATACCATCTTAGATCCACAGGATAAATTCTCTCTAGAATTCAGTGCCAGAGAAAACTGGTCTCTCTATGACAAATGTGTGTGTTTTCTTTGGTAAGACAGCGAGAACTATATAACCCAAATGGCTTCCTTTTTCCCTTGAGCTGCCAGGAAGCTCAGAACTAAACTGCTTCACTGCGGCAATAAACTCATCCCAGGTGAATGATTTATTTATTTCTCTCTACCTTTTAACTTTTTTTATTCTGAAGCTAATCAAGGAAAGCTTTCGGGAAGAGGTGTTAGCCTTCTCCACAAAGCTATGATAGCCATAAAAACTGCATTTAAAACAAAAACTTTTTGATTATCCTGAAACAGTAAGTGTGACTTACTTTCTAAGCTCAGATAAATATTTAATTATCAAAAGTATTTAAAAAAAAACTTTCTGCATCTGAATCACATGGAAGAGTTTTATTGCAATTCTCCTGAAAGTGAATGGCAGCCTGGTGTGGCATCTTCTAAGTGACATCCCTATAATTAGAAAGAATTGTCTTTTCATACCACTAATCTGAACTAGCTAATTACTCAATGAATATTTAGCTCCTTGCATAGGCAAACATTAAGTGACAAATGCAAGCCTCCCAGAATGTCTAATTCAACTCTGAGGGGAGGAGGGGAAAAACTCAGCAAACCTAACTGCTGTTTTCAGGGCATCCCTGGGCCAACCCCCATTTCCATAAAAGGCTCCAGGCTTCCATAATTTCTCTTCTAAGATTGTGACAAAGCATTTATTAAAAGCCTACTGTGTGCTAGGAATTTTTTAGGCACAGTCTGCCCAGAATAAATACATGTAAAGGGGAATAGTAGGAAACAGGGGTTGGTTATAGAAGACCTTGGGTCAGGTATATTGATTTCATTCCATTATAAACAATGGAGATCCACTGAAGGCTATGACTGCAGGGGTCATATGATCATAGTAGATTAATGGAAATTTACTAGAGCATCAAAGTGGAGGAAAGAGAGAGAATGGGTAACTTTAACAATTTAAGCAAGAAGAGATAAAGGCCAGCACTAAGGTGGTTTTATTATGAGGGGAGAAAGTGGGGCTTCATGTGACAAATATAACAGAAGTAAAAATAATAGGACTTGTCAACTGATTAAATAGATAGGATGATGGAGATTCAAAGGTGACATCAAGGTTCAGAGTCAGAGGCTAGGAACATGATGGTTTCACTAACAGAGATAATGGGAAAGAGATAAGCATTTATATTGCACCTACTATGTTCCAGAATCAGCTAGGTGATACAGTGGAGAGAGTACTGGAGCTGGAGTTAGAAAGACTTGAGTCCAAATATGACTTTTGATATTTACTAGCTGTGTGATACTAAACAAGTCGCTTAATCCTGTTTGCCTCAGTTTCTCCTCCTGTCAAAGAAACTGGAAAAGGAAATGGCAAACCACCCACTATCTTTATCAAGAAAACCCCAACTGGTATCATAAAGGGTTGGACATGACTAAAAACAATAAACTATGTGTCAAAGGCAGTCAAGTGAAATCGTGGATAGAGTGCCAAGCCTGAAATCAGGAAGACTTTCCTTTTCTGAGTTCAAATCTTGTCTCAGGCACTTAGTAGTTGTGAGACTTTCAGTGAGTCACTTAACCCTGTTTACCTTTGTAAAATGAACTGGAGAAGAAAATGGCAAAACGCTCCAGAATTTTTGCCAAGAAATCCCCAAAAGGGTCATGAAATCAGACACACTTGAAAAAATGACCAAGGTTAATGTATGAGGCATTAGGCCAACCACTTCACAAATATCTCATTTGACCCCCATAACAACCCTGTGAAGTAGGTTTTCCCCATTTTCCAGAATGAAGATAAACTGAGACTAAGTGACTTGTCTAGAATAACACAACTAGTAAATGTTTTGATGATAGATTTCAATTCAGGTCTTTTCTTTCCTTTTTTATTAAAACATGGCAAAAATATATGTAAATCTAACATAGGCATATATATTTATACAATTATCTTGCTGCACAAGAAAAACCAGATCAAAAATGAGAAAGAAAATAAAATTTGAGCAAACAACAACAAAAGAAGTGAAAATGCCATGCTGTGATCTTCACTCAGTTCCCACAGACCTCTCTCTGGGTATAGATGGCTCTCATCATCACAAGATCATTGGAACTGGCACTTGGGTCTTTTCTGACATCCAACCCAGTCCTCTATCCACTGTGGCACCCAGATGCTTCTAAATAGAGATGAAAAGTGGGGAAGAAATTAATTTGGGAGGGGGCAGGGAGGAAAAAGAGGAGAGGAGAAATTTTATGAGAAAACTGCTTCCCTCAGGTCACATCACTGCAGATGACTGTTCAGTTGTCTCCTTCAAGCTGGTCCTGATGAATTATAGAGGTCTAATAGACAGGCAGAGGCACTGGACACTAAGCTTATCCCCCAATAGACAACACTTCCTTTCTAAAATGACAGATGACAGGGGCTAAAGGAGCAATACAATTTCCTTGTGGTCTGAAGGGTTACTAGTTGTTCTCCATCTCCCCTGAAAAGAGAAAAAGGGAGAAAGGGTTCAATTTTAACTGGAAGAATTTAGGCTAGACATTAGGAAGAACTTATCAGCAATAACTGTGGATCCCTGGAGCATTTACCAATTTCCAGAGTTCTTTAAAAACAAAAGCTCAGCTGGACTGTTTTAGTAGCATGTGAAGGCAGGAGTCTGGACTAGATGACAGCTCAAAATCCCAATCCATTCTTTGATTTTGTATGGTAAGCCAGAGCCTCTTAAAAAATCCCTTCCTTTTTAACTGGCTCCTTGGTCTGAGCTCTAGACTTCCTTCTGAAAAGTTTTCTTTTTCTTTCTTTTTTCTTTTAAAAAGATCATTTTCCCCCCTTCTACTTGGGTGTAATGAATAGACATCTTGTCAGTTATAATCATTCCCCTCTTATTCTCATAGTATCTTTGAGTCTGAAGGAAATATTGGAAGTCATTCAATCTCCTAAACTCCAGCCCAGCTTTCCCTTTCCAAAAAGGTAGCAAGGCTGTTTTCCCCTTCACAACTCATGGCTTTCTGCTTTATTCTTCCAGAACTAAAAATGGAGAACAGGAAATAGGGTAGGGGGAGAAGAGGAGAAGGATGTTTTATCTTTATCTGAGTGGGAAATACAGTTCAGGTCTAAGATTTCATCCATATCCACCCACTTCTGCCTAAGGCTATGAGTTTGTTGTTTAGACATTTCAGTGGTGTCCAATCGTCTCTGACCCCATTTGGAGTTTTCTTGGCAAAGATACTGGAGTGGTTTGCCATTTCCTTCTCCAACTCATTTTACAGGGGAGGAACTGAGAAAACAGGATTAAATGATTTGAAGAGGTAACACAACTAGTATCTGAGGCTCCATCTGAAAGCCTGTCCTCCTAATTCCAAAGCTAGAGCTCTATCCATTGTCCACCTAGTTACTCTTGGTATAGCTAAGAGTAGCTCATATATACACTCAGACTCAGGCTGTTAGCCCAATCTGCCCTTCCAGATCCTTCAGATCTAAATTCATTCTCCACTGCCCAGTAGTTCTCTTCTTCAAGTAGCTGATATTCACCAGTTCCAGTTGGATCCCTCACCTGGACTTTCTCAGGCTTCAGCTTCATTGGGAGGTCTTGAGGTTTCATCTAAAATCCTCTATCATCTTAGTGATCCCAAACAGGCCCTAACAGAGAGCATTGTTATGGCAACAGGGTTTTAACTCAGGGCTCCTCTTCCAGTAACTGTGCAGACATATTCTCCTTCATCCTCACCCCACACCTGAAAGATACAGGTGATCCTCTCTGGGAAAGTGTGATTTGGAGAGATTACTTACCTGCCCAAATTCAGAATTCTTTTTTTTTTTCAGGTAGTAGTAAATAGTTAAGAACCTTGGCCACAGAATGCTCCTTCTAACTTAGAAGTTCTAATTTAGCCTAAATCCAACCCCAGGGGAATTGTGGGAAATTTTCTCTGGCCCCCTGGTCATGAAGTTCCCCCACCTTCCCTCTCCCTCATCCCAGCAGCCATGCCTGAACTAATTCCATCCAATTCTACTTTTAAAAAGAAAACCCAGGAAATAATTGCTCCAGTCAGACATTATTTACTTAAGTAATTCTTTACTCAAACGTCTTTAGGCTTTATTTTACTAATACTACATAATTACGTAATTGTGTAATTAGAAAGAAATTAAATGACAAATGTTTGCCGAGAACAAACGGAAAAAAATAGATCCTTTCTTTTCCTAAGTGCTCCCAGTTCAGTACACAAGATCTCCTCCCCCAGCCTACCCTCCTCCCTCCCCACTTCCAGCCCTCTTAGTTCTTCATTCTGTCTTGGTGGGGATGATGGTGGGTGGCCCTACCTGGGCAGGTAACTGCAGGTGGAACCATTTCAAACCTCTGGGTTCCTTCCCTGAGGCAGGAAAGCAAAATCTTGTGAGAGCTCACCCAACGTGACTATATCCAAAAGCCTCCCCTGTGGGTGGCAGAGGGTGTAGGAGTCAAATCTCCTTCTAATTTCCTGTGCAATTATAACTGGCTTCATCTCCTGTTGAATAAAAGTCTCTTCAGCAGGCTTTTGATGGCTTATATCCCATAAGAAGTCCTAAAATGAGGTGATATTTATGAAGCATTCCACACAGTTTCTTGCACCCAGCACTTAATAAATGCTTGTTTTCTGCTTTTTTCCCTAAAATATTAAGAGCAATTAGCCCTAAAGATTGTCTCTGTCTCCATTTCAAACATTACATAAATGGTATGGATATTATCATTATAGTGATGGTTCTGGTGGTGATTGTATCTGCATAAATGAAGGCTGATTCATTATTTAATACAGTGTTCCTGAAGAAGAAGTGAGGGGAAAGAAGGATGAAGGGAGGTAGGATCAGTGTTGAACTGAGATTGTCATAGAAGTCAGGTTCATCCATAAGTCATATATCTTGCATTGGAAAGGACTTTAAAGGTTATCTAATCTAACCTGCTTTATTGACAAGAAATCTGAAGCAATAAAAAAAATTGACTCATCCAAGGTCACACAGATAGTTGTGACCAATCCAACAACCAGTTCTCAAAACTTTGATCTGTGCAATGCATTGAGAATGGTGCTAGAAAAACCAAGACAAGAAATGCTAGAAAAACCAAGACAAGAAATGAAAGTCCAACCCTTTCATTTTAGAGCTGGGGAAACTGAGACACAAAGTCATGGAGTGAATTTCTTAGAATCATACAACTAGTAAAATGCAAGGAGAACTGAATCTGGCACCAAGATCAGCACCCTATCTGCTATTACAAAGCCCAGGTTGGAATTGAAAGGAAGGAGTATCTATCCACAGATTTCTATTCTTTTTTTTCCTCTACCTAGTTCCAGAATTTTGTTAGACTAGGGAAGTCAATGGAGCTTCAGGAAGATGATTCAGTCAGTCAAATATAGCTATTAAGCAGCTGCCATATGCAAGACACCATGCTGAGGTGGGGGAGTATTATTGGAAAATGGTGTCAATGTAAACATTATAATAAGAAGCATCAATAAAACATTTTCTAAGACACCATGCTGGGTACTGTAAGGGACTCAAAGAAGTTCAACAATAGCTAACGTGAATCTGTCCCCTTACATACTGTAGATTATCTCATTTAATCCTCTCTATGCAGGGAGGTAAGCATTACAAATATTATTGCCCCCAGTTTACAAAGAAAAAACCTGAGGAGCAGAGTTTTGTGATAAATTCTAAGCCATCAAAGAACTTGTGACAGAGGCAGCAAAAGGCCAGCACTTTTTTGAATATTATTGTTTATTGTTTAAATTGTGTCTGACTTTTCCTGACCCTATTTGGGGTTTTCTTGTCAAAGATACTGGAACAGTTTGACATTTCCTTTTTCAGATCATTTTATATATGAGGAAACTGAGGCAAACAGGGTGAAGTGACTTGTTCAGGATCACACAGCTAGTCAGTGTCTGAGGCCAGATTTGAACTCAGGAAAAGGAGTCTTCCTGACTTGAAACCCAGAACTCCATCCTCTTTACTATCTGGCTGTCCATTTGGCTATGTAAGGCCACTTCTACTATAAGCCAAGAAATTCTCCAAACTAGTCTACTTCCTGTTTCTGGTATGAGATATTCCATACTTAATATACTACCACCTCCCATCTATTTCTTAGAAACTCTAGCTTCCTTCAGCCTCAGCTCATGTCACTTTGCCTCAGTTGTTAGTGTTCTTCCTATACCCAAAATTACATGAACATAAAATTGTCACAAAAATCTTAGTGCAACTTTAATCTATTAAATCTTAAAGCTATTCCTTAATAGCTATTAACACTATTAAAGGCAAAGATTGTTTAACTTTTGTCTTTACTTTGCATATAGTACATATAATTGATTGATTGATAAATGAAAGAAAATTAATGAAAAGAGAAGCCAGCAAATGTTGAAAGAATAATATATCCATATCCCTATCTCAGTAATTACAGAGGGTTCATATTTCTCAACTTCTTGGATGAATCAAGTTTGGACATTTCTATTCAATCAATCAATCATAGGCATTAAACTAAGTGTGAACCACTAAGTTGATCTTTGAATGAAGTACATTGGGACACATGCTATGTTCACTTTGTTTTTCTCTTGTTCTGTTTTGTTTTCTCTCATGGATTTTCCCTTTTGTTCTGATTTTTGTTTTCCAACATGATTCATAAAGAAATGGGTATTTAAAAAAAAATTAATGTATGTGTGTAACCAGAAAAATAAGGAAAACAAGAACTGTGGAAGTATATTGAGTAGCTGGTGATACAGTGGAATGTGTTCCAGGCCTGGAACTCATCTTCCTGAGTTCAAATGCATCCTCAGACACTTACTAGTGTGTGACCCTGGCAAGTCACTTAACTCTGCCTCAGTTTCCTCATCTGTAAAATGAGCTGGAGAAAGAAATGGAAAACTACTCTGATACCTTTGCCAAGAAAACCCCAAACAGGATCACAAAGAACTGGACACGGTTGAAAAATGACTGAACAACAAGGAAGTGCATTGGGATTGGCAGGGACATGATACCCCATAGAGCTTATCAAAAAATGAGCTATTTTGGAATAGAGGATTCAAGTGTCTGGCCCACCTAGAGAAGAAAGCAGCCTATGCATGCCTTAGAGAGAGGGGAGGAGAAGAGCTTCTTTCTTGCCCCATGCCCCTTGACTTTAGGACCACGCACTGAATTTTGACAGTCAGAAGATTTTGAACTTCCCATGGGCTTCCTAGTAGTGTTTCTGGGACCATTGATGTCAATGTGTGATACTAAGGAGAAGCAACTTTAGGATAGCATAAGAATTCCAACAGAAACCTTAACTATACCTAAAGGGAACCTCATGAGGGCCCTACAAAGGGGAGAGAGGCATTTCCAGAAAAAGGACTCCCAGGAACTGTAAATTTCACTGTTGTTATATACTCTAAACCCAATCCCACTTTCCCCTGGATTCTACCTATACAAGTATATATGGCATTCACTGCTATCTGTAATGTGGCCACCTTTTTCCTCTACCTTTTCCTCAATCTTTTCCTCCACCCAATTTCCAGTCCTTCCTAAAATATTTTCTTTTTCCTGCTTTCAAAGTCTGACCCATTTATCAACCCCCATCTCAAATGTTTCCTCCTGCACAAACCTTTCTTTAACAGCTCCCACCTATGTATGACTTCTATAGCACTTACTATTTCTACCCTTCCTACAGTATGGTACTTAGAGTCGACCTCATATTGCTAATTATTTGTATATTTGTTGTCTCCAGGATTCTATAATCTAGTTGGGAGGACAATGTATATATATATATACACATATACTTGTAGGACAATACACCCAGTTTTGGGGAGGGATGCTTTATACCAAGTGCTCTTATGATACCATTGTAGTAAATAATAGCTTCTAAAAGCGAATTAAGTCTACCTAGCTAATTGATAATGAGTGATAATCAATAGAGGAAGCATCTAGGGAGGGGTTCATGAGTTACTTTACTAGGAAAAAGCATTCCCAGATCTTCAGGTTCCTCTAGAACTCTGAGGGGATCTCTGGAGGAGTGAGCTACAATGTCTTTAATGTTATAGTAGAAGCCCAATTTGTTCATCTTCCCAGCAGCTCTTTATTGTAATCTTCCAGGTAGCTATCCTCAATTGAATGACAGATAATTAGGAGTTGCAACCTTAACTGCAGTCAGGATAACCCTGGCCCTTAGCCTTCTTAACCCCTCAAGGAAAGTAAGTTGCAAAAATCAGAGATGGAGTATGGCTGTGTGTGCATTTTGTATGGGCGATCAGGGAGGAGAAGCCAGTGGTAAAGGGAGTGATCTTTGCTGGTCTTACTTTTGTCTCCTGAATGTAATCCAGCACTACTTCATATGTTTGGTAGGGCACACTGTGGCCAGTCAATACCAATCAATACATGAACTGCATCTTTGAATACAAGCACATTCTCACAAGTTGCAACCCCTCCCCACTTCCCAGTGCCTGATAGAAACCCTACCCCACTTGGACTCAGCAACTCCACATTTCCTTCCTAATCTTTAGCTATTTTGCCAGTTGCCCAGAACCTAGCTGGGAGCTGATATTTATTAATGATCAGTCTGCAATTAACAAGGTCTCCCTCCTCCTCCAATCTTAATAAGAACAGGGACAAGCCTGAGCCCAAGCAGCAGCTTTCCATCCTCCACCACTTTGTTTGTTATCCTTAAAGATTATTATTAGAAGAGCCTTGGAGCTAATCACCTCCCCAGTGGTCACCAGTTCCTCTCCGCTCTTTGCTCTTGACTTCTGAGCCTGACCTGGCTTCCCAGAGCTTTCAGCCTGCCTGCTGGCGACTCCTGCAGGGAGAGCAGAGGTGAGCCCACCTGGGTGGAGTATGGAGGACTGTCTCCCTCAGGAGGATGACCTCTGCCCCAGTCCCTTAAGGAGAAGGACTAAGGGGAGGGAGGAGGAAAAATAGGAGTCAGTGTGGGTTAAGTCCTGTTAGACAACAGTCAGAGGAAAATAAAGACTTAGAAATGAGATGGAGAAAAAAAATGTGGAGGTGCTATTTAACAAAGAAAAGTGAAGGATGACTTATAGGACAGAGATTGTGAGCAGAAAGGGGTCTTAAATGTTTTCATATATATATATATATATATATATATATATATATATATATATATATATATATATATATATCCTTTATTTTCCAGGTGAAAAAACTAAGGCACAGAGAGGCTAAATGATCTTCTACAGTTAGTATCTGGAATAATATTTGAATCCTCAGAGCTATCTTCCCGTAACAAAGAATCATGGGATTATGACTCTGAAGGGACTATAAATATCAAACTGTCCAACTCCCTCATTGGACAGCTAGATGGCATAGACCTAGTCAGAGAAACTCATCTTCCTGAGTTCAAATCCAGCCACAGACATTTACCAGGCAAGTCATTTAACCCTGTTTGCCTTAATTTCTTCATCTATCAAATGAACTGGAGAAATCACTCTAGTATGATAAATCCCAAATGAAGTCAAGAAGAGTCAGACATACCTGAACAACAGCAAAAATCCCATGATTTACCAACTAAGGTGAGAATTTTTTAAATAATTTGCCCCAAGATCATGCACAAAAGGGACTTCTCACCCTTCTATCATTAGCTAAGACTGTGGAAAATAGAAAAATCAGACTTAGCTAGATTTGTTTGTTAGTTTGACAATTTTTTCTTTATTATTAGATCTTGTTCTATAAGAGGGAGATAGATATATATAAGGAAATGTAGATAACATAAAAACAAAAGATAATAATTTTTAAAATGTAACAATAAACAAAAGTTATTCCAACCCCCAATAGCTACCTATTACACACAAGATCAAGTCTCAACTCCTTAGCTCACAATCACAATTCCAAGATTCAATTGATCTGTGGACTCGAAATCCTTTGTACTTTCCACAGAACATCCTGATTTTGATGACTAGCTTTTCTCTTTCTTCCTTCCCTTAGACTAAACAAGAGAAAGCAGGTTTAAATTACAGTGGAAAGGATTCAAGCTACCACAAAAGAGGAACTTACTCCAGTTGTGGATGATCTAGGCAATAACTTCCCTTAGATACTATCTAATAAAAACAAAGGAGGCTTACAATTTCTGAAGTAGTGTTAAATACAACTAGATTAACCTGTTATAAAACCACCTTTCAGGAAATCATTCCCCATGGCTAAACAAGTTGTTTTACACAAATGCAATTTATTCTTACTGCAGTTATAATGAATGTGGGGAACATAGAAAAAGAACATGGGGAGATCTTTATGGACTGATTCAAAATGAAAGTAAGCAGAACCAAGAAAATGATATATAGAGTGACCACAACAACATAAATGGAAATGACAGCAAAACAAACTCAATGCTGTGAAACTTTAATGACCAAGCTTGACCCCAAAGAAGAGATATGAAAAGGGGCTTCCTGCCCTTCTTTCATTAGCTATGATTGTGGAACATAGATGTCAGACATGTGTTGGTTAGTTTTGCAATTTTTTTCTTTGTTGTAAGGCATTTCTCCATAAGAAGAGGAGAGATAAAAGGAAATGTAATATATAAGGAAATGTGACAAGGGCAAAAAATACTAATTTTTAAATGCAACAACAAGTAAAAGTTATTCCCCTTCCCAATAGCTTCCTATTATGCATGTCCCAACAACTCCTTAGCTTGGCATTCACTGCTATCTGTAATGTGGCCACCTTTTTCCTCTACCTTTTCCTCAATCTTTTCCTCCACCCAATTTCCAGTCCTTCCTAAAATATTTTCTTTTTCCTGCTTTCAAAGTCTGACCCATTTATCAACCCCCATCTCAAATGTTTCCTCCTGCACAAACCTTTCTTTAACAGCTCCCACCTATGTATGACTTCTATAGCACTTACTATTTCTACCCTTCCTACAGTATGGTACTTAGAGTCGACCTCATATTGCTAATTATTTGTATATTTGTTGTCTCCAGGATTCTATAATCTAGTTGGGAGGACAATGTACAAGAAAAATGTCAAGTGCTATATAAATGTAAGGTGTTACAGTCTCATCATATCTAAATTACTTGCTTGATTTTGGCCAAGGGGACTGTTCTGGAATGCCATGAAAAAGAAAGTGATTTGGACAATGTGAAATTGCAATCTCTTACATTTGTTTAGCACTTTACACTTTATAATGAGTTTTGAGATCAATTCAACCCAGGCTTCTGAAAGGGAGCAAGGCCTGAGCTATGATGAGGTAAGGGATATATGTCAGTGTGTTTTCTCTCTTTGGAAGATCTCCATTTCATTCTGTTCCTCCTACTTAATACCTGTGTAACCCTTGGCCAGTCACTTAAACCATCTGGGCTTCATATCCTTAACTGTAAGATGATGGAATTGAGAGAGGTTTCTAAGATCCCTTCCAGACCCACGTCTGTGATCTCAGCCCCACTGCATGGTATGCCTTGTCTTTGTCCCTTTGCAAAAATCAACACTTCCTGCCCCCAACAACCCCCAGGAAGAGGTACACGGGCACACACACACACACACACACACACACACACACACACACACACTCCTGGGGCATCTCTGAAGGCACAAAATGATAGATTCGGGGCTAGAGAAAACTTCAGAGACAATCTAGTCTAATCCCCTAAATTTTACACTTGGTGAAAGTCTGAGATCCAGAGAAATTAAGGTCACACAGGAAACAAGTATTAAAAGGTGAGATTTGAACCTGGGTCCTGGGTGTTCAGAAGCAGGGCTTTAGGAATGGTACTTTCCCCAATGTACCTGTGTCCTAAATCCCTTCCCTACAAGCCAGAAAGCACAACTCCTTCCACAAACGAGAAAGGGCAAAGTACAGGCTGATTCTTTTCCCTATTTCCTTTTCTTTCCTTGATCTGTCTGGTTCTGCCCCAGAGAGCAGAGTGGATCCTGACACTCTTGTCTGCCAGAGAGCAGAGTGGATCCTGA
>JAJPUD010006469.1:15658-27741 GCA_023553655.1 Myrmecobius fasciatus
ACTACTACTACTACTACTACTACTACTACTACTACTACTACTACTACAACCACCACCACCAACACCACCACTACTACCACTACTACTACTGGTGCTGCTACTACTACTACTGCTACTACTACTATTACTATTACTACTACTGCTACTACTACTACTGCCATCACCACCACCACCACCACCACCATCACTACTACTACTACTACCAACACCACCACTACTACCACTACTACTACTGATGCTACTACTACTACTACTACTACTACTACTACTACTACTACTACTACTACTACTACTATTACTACTACTGCTACTACTACTACCACCACCACCACCACCACTACTACTACTACTACTACCAGTACTACTACTACTACTACTACTACTACTACTATTACTACTACTGCTACTACTACTACCACCACCACCACCACCACCACTACTACTACTACTATTACTATTACTACTACTACTACTACTACTACTACTACTACTACTGTTACTATTACTACTAATGCTACTACTACTACCACCACCACCACCACCACCACCACTACTACTACTACTATTACTAATACTACTACTGCTACTACTACTACTGCCACCACCACCACCACCACCACCACTACTACTACTACTACCACCACCACCACCACCACCACCACCACCACTACTACTACTACTGCTACTACTACTACTACCAGTACTACTACTACTACTATTACTATTACTACTACTGCTACTACTACTACCACCACCACCACTACTACTACTACTATTACTATTACTACTACTACTACCACCACCACCACTACTACTACTACTATTACTACTACTACTACTACTACTATTACTACTACTACTACCACCACAGCACCACCACCACTATTACTACTACTACTACTATTACTACTACTGCTACTACCACTACCACCATCACCACCACCACCACCACTATTACTACTACTGCTACTACTACTACACCATCACCACCACCACCACCACTACTACTACTACTACTGCTACTACTATTACCACCATCACCACTACTACTACTACTACTACTGTTACTATTACCACTAATACCACTATTACTCCTCCTCCTATTAGCTAGCTAACATTTATATTGTTCTTAATATATGTCAGGCACTGACATATATTAAGTTATTTTATTATTTTATTATCATCTCATTACTATTATCAATATTAATTAGTATTAGTATTAGTATCAATTAGTATCAATAGTATTAGTATTAGCAATTAATTAGTATTAATTATCAGTATTAATTAGTATGTCATTTGATCCTCATAATAACCCTTTGAGGTAGATACTATTATTATCCTAATTCTACCTAGGAGGAAACCAAGGCAAACAAAAGTGAAGGGATTTGCCTGAGGTCACTCAGCTAGTAATATCTGAGGCTGAATTTTAACTCAGTTCTTCTGGACTCCAAGCCCAGCACTCCCTCTCTCCACTGTACTACCTAGAGACATAGAATACTATAAATAGAAGAAACCTTAGAGGCCATTTAATTCAATCCTGTTATTTTTTTATGATGAGGAAACACAGGCCCAAATTGGGAATGTGACTTTTCCCAATTTCAAGTGGCTAGTTAATGGCAACATCAAAACTGGAACTCAGATTTCCTACCTCCTATTCCAACATTCTTCCCATTAAACCATAACTGCCCATGCCTCCTTTTTCCCTGCTAGTCAGAGGCTAGGAGGGATATCTGGCTGCTTATCAATCACTTCCTACAGTCAGAATCCAATGCCCAGTTCTCATTACTAAGAAACCATTCAGAATCTGAAAATGACAGCAACAAGCAAATATGGAAATTTACAGAATAGGTGGATCACAATGTCACATATTGAGACATGAAAGGGACCTGAAAGGACATGTAGGTCAATGATCTACCCATTTTTTGACCATATATCCTTATTAACAAAATAATTATGTTTGTATCCAATATATATTTATTGATTCATAAATTATCTGTAAGTTGTTAATTACATACAATATAAAAACTAACAAAAAGCTAGATATTTTTAAAAGGATGAGATAAAAATGAAATAGTATTCAATTCCATAGTTAATCAGGAGCCACTGGAGCTTGTTGAGCATGAGAATGACATCTCATACCTGTGTTTTAGAAAAAATGACTTTGGCAAGTATGTGGAAATTGGAGAGGGAAACAAAGAAGGATGTTGCATTACTCCAGGCAAGAGATCATGGATGCCTGAACTTGGCTAGTGACCATGTAAATAGAGAGAAAGAGAAGGAGATGAGAGATATGAAAATAGAAACAAGAACTGGGAACTCACTGGATATATCACATGATAACTGCTTAGGAATCATAGAAGAAAGTAAACTTGCATCAGACTGGGAAATTGGAAAGATAATTGTCTCAACAGGAATTGGGAAGTTTGAAAAAGGGTGGATTTAGGAGGAAGGATAACAAGTGATATCTGTTGATTCAGACCACATCCCATTCTTGTCTTCCCAACCTGTTTGATTCACTCTGTCCTACCCCAAATGGAAAGGGGAAAGGTTGAGTTCTTCCTCACTGATCATTACCTCCAGCTCAGAGCTTAGTCTCTGAGGGACCCTCTAATAACTGTGAGGGGGGTTTGGGCAGCAGACAGTGGAGGTCAGATCGTCCCAGTCGTCCCTGGAAAGCTGCTACTATGAGAGCCTGAAAACCATGATAAGCCAGCTCATACTGGAAGCTTCCCAAAGTTGGGGCAGGAAGAATTTGGAGAAGGGTGGGGTATAAAGATAGGTGTGGCTCTGTTAAATAAAACCCAGTGTTTGTGGCCATGGAATGGAGAGTGGGATTCTTCCCCTCCTCCAACTGCTTGATCATCCATCCTCTGGATTCAGTTCCTGACTTCCTAAGAAATGTCCGACTTGTTTGAGGTCATTAATTTAATCTAACCCCCTAATTTTATAAAAGATAAACCTGAGACATAAGGAACAAATGACTTGTCCAAGATGACACAGGTAATAAGATCTGAAGTAAGGTTTTCTATTTCTAAATTCTATGTCCTTTCTATGATTGCACTGATCTGGGAATTCTCCCAAATGTTCTCTACCAGACCATCGCAGAGCCCTCTTTTTGGGGTACTACTTAAATTTCAGCCTTCATCTGGGTTCCAATCCTTCTACTCCTGGGTGTTAGTCTGCTTGAATGAGGCTGAACCATTAAGGAAGAAAAGCAACCCACGCTTCTTCAGTTTTCAACCCTGAATGAGGGATGGAATTGAAGAATCTGTGTTTTCCCTTATTGTGGCATCCTGTCCCTTTTATTTCCATTCTAAGGTAGGCCAGTTTTCAAAGTTCACAATCTCACCAAAGAGGAGGTAAGATGTGTGACCTTCCACACAGACTCTGTACCTGGTCCTGCAATCCTCAGGGACACCTGGAGAGTCTGGGGCTAAGACAGCCAGAAGCAGTTTGCTTGTTTCCAAGGTGGGAAGGGGTGGAGCTGTAATTCTGTCTAGACTGGGAACTTCCCTGCTTTCTTGCTTGCCTAATCATGTTAACCTGAACAAAGGAAAGTGGAAAAAATGGTCTGTCAACTGTGGAATAGATAGGAGGGGAATCAGGGCAAAGAGAGGGAGGCTATAATATAGCCAGGAAGGGTCTGAGGAAGGAACAACATGAGTCACCTTGGAAAATCTTGTTCTGAATTGGAGAAAGACAATCTATTTGCCAGAGAGTCAATTAGATGATTTCTCCATTCCCAGGCTTGTTTTCAATTATTCCTTATTCTCTTTTCTCAGAGAACCTACGCCAGAGGAGAGAGAAAGAGAGATAGCCAGTGACAAGCAAACAGCTGGTCTCAGGTAACATGTCATAGTTGTCTGACCCGGACCACCTAAAGCAGAATCATAACTGGGAATTCCTTTTACCTAAAGGGGAAAAAAGTCAACTTGGAGGCAGGGGAGGAACAGTAGTACAGAGAATAGACCTACAAGAATAGGTGAGCCAATCCAGTTCTTGGGATTGGGCAATTGGACGCTGGAGGCAAGCCTCTGCTGTTTTTTCTCATCACCCACAGGGTAGAGAAAGGAGGGCCAAAATGCCCCTCTCCTGATGTGGCTGCACTCTCAGTTGAATGGAAAGCAGAACCTGAGTTATAGAAAGGCTCTGGGGTGAGACATAGGGATGGTGTGGCCATAAGGAGGAAATGCTCTCATCCCCACACCCTGACCTCCACAGATGCCAACTTCTGCAGGTGAAAGCTCCATGTATCCCTGGATAGTTTTAACCTTGTCCTGACCTTTCCTTTCTGGTGCTGAAGTAAGAACCACAAAATTTCTAGGTTGGCATTGCCAACAGTCTTGACTCTCTTTTACATCTCCTATTCAACTCATTTTACATATATTTATCTAGACCAGGGCTTGTTAAATTTTTTCTATTCATGGACCCTTTCCCCCCCAAAAAAATTTTTTATATGACCCGGTATATAAAATAAGTATACAACTCAAACATTTACTGATAATAAATCATAAAGAAATGTATTTTCAAACAATTCTTTGGTATACATGTAATTTTACAGTTTATTCAAGACAAAAGCAAATTTGCATACTAATGAAACAGATGTGCTTGTTTATTTTTACATAAAGAATTAAATCTTGGGAAAGCTAGATGGCACAGTAGATAGAGCACCAGTCCTGAAATTAGGAGGGCTTGAGTTCAAATTTGGTCTCAGACACTTAGACTTCCTAGCTGTGTGATCCTGGGCAAGTAACTTGACCCCAATTGCCTCACAAAAAAAAAAAAAAAGAATTAAATCTTGGTGGAATGCTTGATTCTGCAAGATGTAAAGCATCCAGTATTGTCTCTGTAACCTCCTCTAACCTTCCCTCAAACCAACAACATATGAAGCCTCTAGACTGATTTTGAAGCAAAAAAATCCACAATATCTGGAGGACAACATGATTCTAGAAGAAGATACTCTGGAAGAACCTCAAAACACGTCTGTTTTAATTGGGCAGGGGGGTGGTCTGCTGAACCCAGACTGCAGCACAGGGAGACCAGGGCAGGGAGCTGGAGCAGGGAGCTGGAACAGGAGTCGGAACAGGAGTGGGAGCGTTGTGCTTTTCACACACCTGGGAGTCTTCTGGAGGCCTCTTGGGCCAATCTGTCCTGATTGTGAGGTGGTTTGGAGGGTCTGCCTTTTGTGGGGGGTAGATTGTGAACCACTGAACCCCTGATGAGCATTGGACTAGCTGCCATTACACAACACCCTAGGGCGATCAATCAATGAGCAGGACTGATCAGCACCAGAAATAATTCAATCAGTGGAGCTTCCCAGTACCTGACATAATTCAATCAGCAGAACTGCCCAGTTCCTGAAATAACTCAATCAGCAAAACTGCCTCAGGGCAAATTAAAGCAGCTGTCCCACCTTTGCTCTAAACAGACCTCACACCTTTAAAAAAAATGAATAAAAAACCAAAAAAAGCTCTCACCATAGACAACTTTTATGGAGAGAGGGAAGAACAGACCTCAAATCCTGAGGCCCCTAAAGGTAAAGCAACTCCAGAAAAAGCCCCAAAGAGAGGCATAAACTGGTCTCCATGTCACAAGGCTTTCTTTGAAGATTGCATAAAAAAATCTTAAAAGAGAGTTAGAAGAAACATGGAGAAACAAAATGAGATTACTGCAAAGTAAAATAGAAAAAATGGAAAAAGAATGCAATGAACAAAAAAATGTAATTGGTCAATTGCAAAAGGAACTAAAAACAGTAACTGAAGAAAATCAGACATTAAAAATTAGAATCGAACAATTGGAAATGAATGACTCATCAAGACTTCAAGAATCAGTCAAACAAAAACAAAAAAAAAAATGAAAAGATAGAGAAAAACATGAAATATCTCCTAGGAAAAACAACTGACCTGGAAAATAGATCTAGGAGAGACAATCTAAGGATTATAGGGCTTCCTGAAAGCCATGATGAAAAAAAGAACCTAGACACTATCTTCCAGGAAATCATAAAAGAAAACTGCCCTGATATTTTAGACCCAGAAGGCAAAATACTCCTTGAAACAATCCGTCGATCACCTCCTGAAAGAAATCCAAAAATTAAGTCCCCCAGAAATATCGTGGCTAAATTCCAGAACTATCATACCAAGGAAAAGATATTACAAGAAGCCAGAAAGAAACAATTTAAATATCGGGGAGCCACAAATAGGATCACACAGGACCTAGCAGCTTCTACTTTGAAGGATCGAAGGGCCTGGAATCAGATATTCCGAAGGGCAAAGGAACTTGGATTACAGCCAAGAATAAGTTACCCAGCTATAATGAGCATTACCTTCCAGGGAAGAAGATGGTCATTCAATGATATAGGAGAATTTCACCTATTTCTACTGAAAAGACCAGAACTGAACAAAAAATTTGATCTACAAACACAGAGCACAAGAGAAACATAAAAAGGTAACAAGAAAAAAAAAAACTCTTGAGAACTATATTTATGTTATAGATACTTATAGAATGAGGGTTGATTTTTATGAATCTATTATTACATTATGATTATGATATGATTACTGTGATTTTATGATTATGATATAATTATTGTGATTTTATGATTATTATGATATGATAAACTGAAAAAGAAATTAGAGGTAGAAAAGGGATAACACTGGAAGAAGAGGAAAAGGAGGTAAAATAAGGGAATTTACATCACATGTAGAGGCAAAGAAAACCTATAATGATTGAGGGGAAAAAAGGGAGGGGAATGAGAATTTGGTTAATCTCCTTCTCATCAGAGTTGGCTCAGAGGGAGTAATAGACGTACTTATAAGGAAACAGGAGGGAAAGGGGGGAAAAAGGGGTGGGTAAGACTCAAAAGGGGAAGGATGGTTTGAGGGAAGTGGTTATCAAAAGCAAAATAGTAGGGAGGAGGGAAAGGGGCTAAGAAAGAGAAAAGCATAAGCTAGGGTAAATAAGATGGCAGGAAATACAGAATTAGTTATTTTAACAGTGAATGTGAATGGAATGAACTCTCCCTTAAAGTGGAAGCAGATAGCAGACTGGATTAAAAACCAGAATCCAACAATATGTTGTATACAAGAAACACATCTAAAACATAGAGATACATACAGGGTGAAGGTAAAAGGCTGGAGCAGAATCTATCATGGTTCAGGTGAACAAAAAAAAGCAGGGGTAGCAGTCCTGATCTCAGACCAAGTAAAAGCAAAGATAGACTTAATTAAAAGAGACAAAGAAGGAAATTATATCTTCCTAAAGGGTACCATAGATAATGAAGCAATATCAATACTAAACATATATGCACCAAGTGGTATAGCATGGAAATTCCTAGAGGAAAGGTTCAGAGAGATGCAAGAAGAAATAGACAGCAAAACTATAATAGTGGGGGATCTCAACCTCCCTCTCTCAGAACTTGATAAATCAAACCACAAAATAAATAAGAAAGAAGTTAAGGAGGTAAACAAAATGTTAGAAAAGTTAGGTATGATAGATTTTTGGAGGAAATTAAATGGAGACAGAAAGGAGTTTACTTTTTTCTCAGCAGTCCATGGAACTTATACAAAAATTGACCATGTGTTAGGACACAAAAACCTCAAAATCAAATGCAGGAAGGCAGAAATAATAAATGTATTTTTTTCAGATCGTGACAGAATAACAATCACATGCAATATAAGGCCAGGAGAAAATAGACCAAAAACCAATTGGAAACTAAATAATTTTATCCTAAAGAATGAATGGGTGAAACAGCCAATTACAGACACAATTACTAATTTCATCCAAGAGAATGACAATAATGAGACAACATACCAAAATTTGTGGGATACAGCCAAAGCGGTAATAAGGGGAAATTTTATATCTCTAGATGCTTATTTGCATAAAATAGAGACAGAGAAAATCAATGAATTGGGCTTGCAACTAAAAAAGCTAGAGAAAGAACAAATTAAAAACCCCCAATCAAATACCAAACTTGAAATCCTAAAAATAAAAGGAGAGATTAGTAAAATTGAAAGTAAAAAAACTATTGAATTAATAAATAAAACTAAAAGTTGGTTTTATGAAAAAAACAACAAAATAGATAAACCTCTAGTTAATTTAATTAGAAAAAGGAAAGAAAGAGGAAAATCAAATTGTTAGTCTCAAAAATGAAAAGGGAGAACTTTCCACCAATGAAGAGGAAATTAGAGCAATAATCAGGAGTTACTTTGCCCAACTGTATGCCAATAAATTTGATAACCTAAGTGAAATGGAGGAATATCTACAAAAATATAGATTGCCCAGATTAACAGAAGAGGAAATAAATTACTTAAATAGTCCCATTTTAGAAAAAGAAATAGAACAAGTCATTAATCAACTCCCTAAGAAAAAAATCCCCAGGACCAGATGGATTTACATGTGAATTCTACCAAACATTTAAAGAACAATTAACTCCAATATTATATAAACTATTCGAAAAAATGGGGAATGAAGGACTCCTACCAAACTCCTTTTATGATACAGACATGGTACTGATACCTAAACCAGGTAAAACAAAAACAGAGAAAGAAAATTATAGACCAATCTCCTTAATGAATATTGATGCAAAAATCTTAAATAAAATATTAGCAGAGAGATTACAGAAAATCATTCCCAGAATAATACACCATGACCAAGTAGGATTTATACCAGAAATGCAAGGGTGGTTCAATAATAGGAAAACTATTAACATAATTGATTATATTAATAACCAAATTAACAAAAAACATATGATAATCTCAATAGATGCAGAAAAAGCATTTGATAAAATCCAACATCCATTTCTATTAAAAACATGAGAGAGTATAGGAATTAATGGACTTTTCCTTAAAATAGTCGGTAGTATCTATTTAAAACCATCAGCTAGTATCATATGTAATGGTGATAAACTGGAACCATTCCCAATAAGATCAGGGGTGAAACAAGGTTGCCCACTACACCATTACTATTCAATATTGTATTAGAAATGCTAGGCTTGGCAATAAGACAAGAAAAAGAGATTAAAGGAATTAGAGTAGGTCATGAGGAAACCAAATTATCACTCTTTGCAAATGATATGATGGTCTACTTAGAGAACCCTAAAGAATCAACTAAAAAACTATTAGAATTAATCCACAACTTTAGCAAAGTTGCAGGATACAGAATAAATCCACATAAATCATCAACATTTTTATACATCACCAACAAAATGCAACAGCAAGAGATACAAAGAGAAATTCCATTCAAAATAACTTTTGATAGTATAAAATATTTGGGAATATGTCTGCCAAGGGAAAGTCAGGATCTATATGAGCAAAACTACAAAACACTCTCCACACAAATAAAGTCAGATTTAAACAATTGGAAAAACATCAAGTGCTCTTGGATAGGTCGAGCGAATATAATAAAGATGGCAATACTACCTAAACTAATCTATCTATTTAGTGCTATACCAATCAAACTCCCAAGAGATTATTTAACTGACCTAGAAAAAATAACAACAAAATTCATCTGGAAAAACAAAAGGTCAAGAATTTCAAGGGAATTAATGAAAAAAATGCAAATGAGGGTGGCCTAGCTGCACCAGATCTAAAACTATATTATAAAGCAGTGGTCACCAAAACCATTTGGTACTGGCTAAGAAACAAGACTAGTTGATCAGTGGAATAGGTTAGGTTCACAGGACAAAATACTCAATGACAATAGTAATCTAGTGTTTGATAAACCCAAAGACCCCAGTTTTTGGGATAAAAACTCACTATTTGACAAAAACTGCTGGGATAATTGGAAACTAGTATGGAAGAAATTAGGCATTGACCCACACCTAACACCATATACCAAGATAAGGTCAAAATGGATTTATGATCTAGGCATAAAGAATGATATTATAAACAAATTAGAACAATATAGGATGGTTTACCTCTCAGACCTGTGGAGGGGGAAGGAATTTGTGACCAAAGAAGAACTAGAGGTCATCATTAATCACAAAATAGATAAGTTTGACTATATCAAGTTAAAAAGTTTTTGTACAAACAAAATGAATGCAGACAAGATTAGAAGGGTAGCAGTAAACTGGGAAAATATTTTTACATCCAAAGGTTCTGATAAAGGCCTCATTTCTAAAATATATAATTGACTCAAATATATAAGAATTCAAGCCATTCTCCAATGGATAAATGGTCAAAAGATATGAACAGACAATTTTCAGACAAAGAAATTGAAACTATTTCTGGTCACATGAAAAGGTGCTCCAAGTCACTATTGATCTGAGAAATGCAAATTAAGACAACTCTGAGATACCACTACACACCTGTCAGATTGGCTAAAATGACAGGAAATGATAATGATAACTGTTGGAGGGGATGTGGGAAAACTGGGACACTGATGCATTGTTGGTGGAACTGTGAACGGATCCAACCATTCTGGAGAGCAATTTGGAGCTATGCTCAAAAAGTTATCAAACTATGCATACCCTTTGACCCAGCAGTGTTTCTACTGGGCCTATATCCCAAAGAGATTTTAAAGGAGGGAAAGGGATCCACATGTGCAAAAATGTTTGTGGCAGCCCTTTTGTAGTGGCAAGAAACTGGAAATTGAAAGGATGCCCATCAATTGGAGAATGGCTGAATAAATTATGGTATATGAATGTTATGGAATATTATTGTTCTGTAAGAAACGACCAACAGGAGGACTTCAGAGAGGCCTGGAGAGACTTTCATGAACTGATGCTGAGTGAAATCAGCAGAACCAGAAGAACATTATACACAGCAACAAGACTATACGATGATCAATTGTGATGGACATGGTTCTCTTCAACAATGATGTGATTCAAACCAGTTGTTCAGCGATGAAGATAGTCATATACATCCAGAGAGAGGCCTGTGGGAACTGAGTGTGAACCACAACACAGCATTTTAACGCTTTCTGTGAATATTTCCATGCATTTTGTTTTCCTTCTTAGGTTGTTTCATCTTCTTCTCTTTCTAGATCTGATGTTTCTTGTGCAGTAAGATAACTGTATAGATATGTATACATGTATTATATTTGTCATATAATTTATCCTATTTAGCATGTATTAGATTACCTGTCATCTAGGGTTGGGGGTGGGGGGAAGGAGGGGAAAAGCTTGGAACAAAAAAAAAGCTTTTGCAAAGGTCAATGTAGAAAAATCACTCATATGTTTTGTAAATAAAAAGCTTTATTTAAAAAAAAAGATGTAAAGCATCTTCAATGTTTTTCAATATTGATCCATATTTTGATATTCCATGACCTCCACATTCAATGTTATACGATCCCATATGGCACCATGACCCACAGTTTAAGAAGCTTTAATTTAACACTCACCTTTTGCCTAACATCATCACTTTCCCACCAAAGGTCTCCCTCCTTCCCTGCTTACCTGTAAAATATCTAGTAGCACCCTTTCTGATGTGCCTGGTATATAGTAAGAACTTAATAAATATTTATTGATTGCTAGACACAGGAAAGAAAGGCGGAAGGAAACAAGCATATATTATGTGCCTACTACATACTAAGCACTTTATAAATTTTATCTCATTTGATTTTCACACCAACCTGGGATGTAAGTACTATTATTATCTCCATTTTTAAGTTAAGAAAACACAATGATCTCGTGATGAAGAGAGGCATCTACACCAAGAGAGGACTGTAGGAACTGAGTGTGATCATAACATAATATTCTCACTCTTTTTGTTGTTGTTCATTTGCATTTTGTTTTCTTTTTTCCTTTTTTTTTCTGAAACAATTGGGGTTAAGTAACTTGCCCAGGGTCACACAGATAGGAAGTATTAAGTGACTGAGGCTGGATTCGAATTCAGGTCCTCTTGACTTCAGGACTGACACTCTATCCACTGCCCGATCTAGCTGCCCCTCATTTTGTTTTTTTCAAAGAAAAGAAAAATCAAAGAAAGAAAGAAAGAAGGAAAGAAAGAAGGAAAGAAAGAAAGAAAGAAAGAAAGAAAGAAAGAAAGAAAGAAAGAAAGAAAGAAAGAAAGAAAGAAGGAAAGAAAGAAAGAAAGAAAGAAAGAAAGAAAGAAAGAAAGAAAGAAAGAAAGAAAGAAAGAAAGAAAGAA